>APFE031345520.1:6922-18372 GCA_000404065.3 Pinus taeda | reverse complement strand
TTTGCCTGGGTGATTTTGATTCGTTGCAGGATATACAACAAAAGATAGATTTGGATTAGCCATTCGAGTGGAGAAGGAGGTATACTTTAGCCTGCATATAGCCTTCAGAATTATTTCATGGTCCTATTCACAGGAGAGGTTCAACCCTCTTTATCTCTTTATTTTTAAAAATCAAAATGAAATTGGGTAAAAGGAAATCTTAAGGGTGTAAATCTCATTTGCCTTGAATTCTTTTGACAGTTGCTTGCGTATTGGTTTTAGCCTAGTCCATGATTTGCAATGTGCTCTGCTCTGCAATAGGTAAAGAGGGTTTGCCGTTGGGAGGAAGGCGTCGGTTTTTTGGTTTTGTTTTTAAGATAAGACCCTGAGGTATGGATTATCTCTCATTTATCTCTAATTAGAATGGCCGTAATTACTTATAATCAGAAAAGTATTTGCACTTTGCAGTATTAGAAGCTTTTTATATCTGTCCAATTCGTTAGAAAATGCCGGCTAAGAAGAGAGACTCAGAGACAACGACTGACGAGGAATACGAACAGTCTTCTCTTTTTTATTGTGTGAAGATGGCGTACGCTTAGTAAATAGTGGTTCGTATAAGACTTTGCGTGAAAGGTACACACGCTGTCATACTATATGTAGGTAGGTACACCATTAAGGAAATATTATACGTGTAAATCTCATTTGCCGTTAATTTTTTTGATAGTTGCTTCAAACTTGCTTGATGGTTTTGGCCTGGTCCATGATTTGCAATGTGATCTGCTCTGCAACAACAGGTATAGAGGCTTTGCAATTGGGAAGAAGATGAGACCAGAGGCGTCCGTTTTTCAATTTTCTTTTTAAGATAAGAGCCTGAGGTATGGATTATCTCTAGTTTATCTCTAATTAGAATGGCCGCATTTACATTTAATTAGAAAAGTGTTTTCACTTTGCAGTATTGAATGTTTTTTATATCTCTGCAATTTGTCAGGAAATGCCAGCGAAGAGAGAGGACGAGTCTGCACGGCTGACGAGGAATACGAACCGTCTTTTTCTCTTCTATTTTGTGTGAAGTCAGTAAAGGGTGGTTCGTAGATCGTACAAGACTGCGCGTGAAAGGTACACATTCTGTAATACTCTATGTAGGTAGTAACACTCGTTGGTTTCCTGAAAAAAAAGAGGAACAATCTGCCAGGTACAATCCTTTTTGAGGTAAATTGTTTATGTGCTTAGTACGAAGTTGATACCAAAACCTTGTCCAAAAAATATGTGCTGTCAAAACTGCAACCAGAATTGTCTCCTACAAACGCTTGCTTTCTTTATGCTTCAGTGATGTTCCCATCATAACTAGATAAATTAACCCATTATAACTCAAAGAAATAGATGAATCTAGGATTAGAGTAACCCATATGTATCGTTTGGGGTTTGGCCTTTTCTCCCATGCAACTCGAACTCTCAGGTTTTTTTTCGTTTTTCTAATACATTATTTATTTCGCTGATCTAAATAAAAACACAATAGAAGATGAGAGGAGGCGCAAGATTGTACGCCGAGGTCCTTAACCTACCCACGTTTTTAGTAGGGTCCGAATTGAAGGATCAAAATGCGGGCAAGCTAGGCGTCGTGTAAAGTTGAAGTCATTCTCCTATGTCTGTCTTCCTGCTGCCTGATTGAACCATCCCCTGAATTTTTGTAAAACAATAATATCAGTTTGTCATTTTTGCTCATATGGTGGCTTGGAGGTTTTATTTGGAAACTTGTTTGTTGGGTAGGTATTAAATATCGTTATTGTTAAAATGTTTTTCAAATTAAGATTAAAAATGGTGATCTTAATAACTAAAGAAGATGATATTAAATGGTTTTATTTTGCTGATAAATCTAAGTTGACAATCAAAATTAGGTATCGATGATAGGCGGATATTTTTTTTTAAGTAATAATGCTTAGTCTCAGAGATACCTTTAACAATTAAATAAACGTCATTAAACATTGAAAAGTGCAAATAACAATATGGATAAAAAAATTATTGATTTTTTTGATATGACAACATCAAAAAAATATTAGGGGAAAAGGCATTATTCAGAAAATTGACAAAGTGTGATAATTATGTATAAATACTTGATTTTAATTGCTATTTTAATATTACTTAAATTATAATGTTGTAGTATGATACTCTACTTTGCATAATTTTTAGGGCTGCATTAGTTTTGTTTAATTGTTGTTTTGCTATTGATTTTTTATCTCTCTTTAGTTTAATTTAGTTATCTAGTATCCACTAGATTCTACAAGTCGTATCCACTAGATTCTACAAGTCGTGGCCACTATCATCCTTTGCTCTTTGACCTTGTTGTTTTACCTTTTGGGGTATTCCCTCCATTTGCTTTATGGATTTTATGAATTTGTGCACTATTGCACATAATTTTTCATTGGTGAGTTTTGTTCTGTTCTCCAATAGTTTGCTAGTTTCCTATGGAACTAAATGCTATTTCTTTTGTATTGTTGTCCGTCACGATGCATTTTCATTGTCTATTTTCTCTAGATTGGATGCAATTCTCTTAGTTTGGGGTTTTGTTTCCTCACTTTGAATCTTCAACTCCTCTCAAAATCTTCGGCTCCCCCCTAGAACTTGCTTTTGTTCACATTTGCCTTATATTTTCACTTTTGTTCATGGAGCTTTTGCTTCCCTCTTGGAGGCCTTGCTCATCTCTTCTATTTTCTAGGATTTGTGGGTCTATCTTGTTTGCAACTTTGCTTTATTTTGTAGGTATAGGAGTGAAGTAACTTGATGACTCCCATGGCTTCTATTACAACATCCAACACCTCAAGCTAAGAGTATTTTTGCATGAGAATTCACATTCTCCACCATTTTCTTAGAGTCATCCCCATGTTTTTTTGAGATAATAGTGAGGAGTTTCCATTCAATGAGGTTAAATTCAAATTCTTGCCATTAACCGCTTGTTCATGATTTGAAACCTAGCATTCTTGCACAATGTCAATGTCCTCCTTTCACTCCCATTTTACTTTGGCTAGCATTAGCATTATCTCTTGTTTGCACCTCGTGTTCCACCACTATATTTTATTTCAATCTCCTTCATTTAATTCGCCATGGCTTGTAACTTGGAACAATGTAGAAGGAGACTACCCTTGCATCCATCAATTTTAAAAGGAGGATTGGCATATTACAATTTCAAGGCTTCACATGTTCGACCCGAAGGGCACTTTGGGGATTCCCCTTTTTTGTTTTGCTTGGTCTTAGATCTAGGGTTTTATTTTATAGTTATGTTTTCTTGGTTATAGATTAGCATTTCATTTTCTTTGCACGAAGTTTGGAGAGACTTACCCATATATTTTGGATCTCTATGACAAACATAGGTGCATAACAAGCCCTTATGTATTTGTATGTTTTATTTTGTGTATTTTCTATTTGCAATATTTACCACTTGCCATAAGTTCGATTATCATCCAATTTCTAGCAATCCATCTATTCCTAACTCATTTTCCTAGCTTAACTATTTGTATTTGGCAAAAGGAAATCAACAATCTTGAAAGAAACAATATTGCCACTAGTCTCACGAGAGAAAATGACTTAATGAATTTATTTTGTTTTGGGATTTTTCAGTGAATATGGAGGAATTAGATAAACGACACATTTTTTTCTTCTTCTTTCAAGTAGCATATGCTAAACATGTAAAGCATGGAGTCAAATCCATTGAAACATGCACATTCCAACAACCTACATTAGTATGCCCTCTCTTTTTCCTCGTCCTTTTTTTTCTAAACTTAACATCATATATTATGTAGCTAAAGCTAGATCTTGAGCCATCCACATTCTTTTGGGTAAGATACATAGTTTGTCTATTGAACTATTTGTTGCATTTTTTGTTACTTTGTCATGATCCTGAATCGAGTGCCAAGTTGGTTCATCACAGGTCAAATCGAAAATTTATGGGCTGTATTCAATGTTTCTTAAGGAATATTGTCCCTTCTTATCTCTCTTTTATTTTCCTTTCACGGGATAGTTATTGATCCCCTCATAGTTCTTTTATCCCATGTTTTCAATGAAGATTCTTCCTTGATTCCTAACTAGGCCTTTGTCCATTGTTGAACTCTCTAGTATCTCTTTAAGTGTTTATAGAGTCTCTCTTGAACTTATGTTGGATATTATTTTATGATTTTCACTCCAAACCCTTATCCTCACTTGGCCTTGCCCCGACAAATTGTTACTTCTTGTCTCTTGTCTTGCTCTCTGTATAATTTTCACTTTTCCTACAAATCCCATGTTGCAACCTTTTCCCCCATTTTTTATTTTTCTATGTTACTAGTGGTTTGGGTAATGAAGTGGCATAGAAACCTCTTTTTTTATAGGTGGTATTACATTCTTCGATCAATAATAATATCCTAGAACCTTATAAAATGTTGGTTTGCAACATTGCCTATATTAAGCCTCTTGTTTTCTCTTGACTTGGCTCTTTTATTTTTTCATTGTTTTCTTTAGCAGGTTCATTGAGGGATGGAGCAACTTAGCATTTGCATTTGACTCCTCTCACATTGAGAACCCCTTAGATATAAAGAACTAAACATTTTTAATTTGGACAATGAAAAAAGGATTAAGGGATCCTCCCAAGTAATGGTATAGATGCTTATATCTCCTTGTGATCTCATAATACATTTGACACCTAAAGTTGAATTTCTCTTGTGTCCCAATTATTGTAAATGATTGCCATAACCTACCTTATCATACAATGTGATGATTGGACTTTAATGGTATAGATTCTTATGTCTCCTTGTGATCTCATAATACATTTGACACCTAAAGTTGAAGTTCTCTTGTGTCCCAATTATTGTAAATGATTGCCATAACCTACCTTATCACACAATGTGATGATTGGACTTTACGTAGAACTGGTGAACATATACACTTAATTGGCCTAATAGGGTTTTAAGGTCATGTGATTAATGATGGTGGATATAGTTAGGAATCCTCATTCTTATCTTGTTGTTCAAGGTACCCTCTCAATTTAATTTTATATAGTCGTGCACCCTTTGTTCATGAATGTTATATAGTTGGACTTTTATCATCCTCACATGGTTGATAGCTTGGGATCTTATGCAACTTTGGTTTTCCAAGTTGTCTCCATTAACTCTTTCTACCCTCTTTTTTATTTTCCCTTTCTCGCAATAGGTTTCTTAATCAAATTGTGGTGTACCCCACCCTAGATATCTTTTTACTAAAAGCCTTTCTATGTTCTACTTTTTTGTCCTTTTTACATCCCCAAGGCCCTTCCAACAACTTCAGCTTACTCTTCCCTTACAATCATTTTTACCTTTCTAATGGCCTCATATTTTGTTGTAGTTGGTGCAATGTGCTACATTTCTAGCATTTCCCATTGCAGTTTCTTGCCATTTCCTTGTAGATTTTCTTGTGCATGATTCATTCTTCTTTGTAGTCTACAATAGGTTTGTGGTTTATGTGTGCCAAACTATACTTTAGTTCTTTGTTCTTTTATTTTATTTTTCCCTCAACTCTTATTTCTGTCCATGCCTCAACCATAAGCCTCCCTACTTTAGCTTCCTTTCTTGGAGTTACCCTAATGTTTTTTTCTACCACCTCAAGTGCCTTTGGGGAAAGATTTATTCTCCCTTTCACCTCTATTTTGTCAATGACAAATCCTTGGATCTTTTCTTAAGTGTTTACTTGGAAAACTTGGGGGCTTGGCATTTACTCTTGTTTACTTTGACCTCTCTAATTCCATTTAAGTGTCTCAATTCTCATTTTGGCCACACCTCTACCTCATTTTGGTGTCACTATAATCCTTTTTGGCTTTCCATATTCCCTTTTGGTCTCTCAATGCTCCTTTTTTCACCTCTAAACCTCCCTTTAGCCTTCTAGCCCTCCTTTTTGGCCTCTCCATATCCTTCTTGGAATTTTGGCCTCCTTTTGACTTTTGCTAGTTTGAACCCTCTGCCACTCTTAACATAATATTTGTTGAGATAATTGTGGTGTTATACTATAGGCCTAGGTTACTAGTTAATAAAAAGGGAGGGTCATCCTTCCCCCTTTTTCTTCTAGTTTCTTCAATTGTCCTTTCCCTTTATCATTGCCCATTTTATGTATCGAATGAAGGTGTAGAGCTAACTAAGTGGGCTCATTAGTGGTTGCCTTAAATCCCCCCACCACCCTATTTTTTCATGCTTCAAATCATGTTCATGGCACACCTCTCATGTAGGATTCCTTGAAGCTTGATAGGATATAACACTATTTGATAAGGCCTATCATATCCTCCTTCCTCAATGGCTTCCTTGGTACATGGTCCACTTAGAGATGACCTTGATTGTTTCACTCACATGTATGATTTTATAGGACATTATAGTGCTCCATCCATAAGGCCTCGTGGAGGAACCCTCTCTCTTTTACTTCTTTTCACAATTTAGTTACATTTATTTAGCAAAATGCAATTAAAAAACATGTTAGAAACACATGGCCATTGATTTAACAAAATACAAGGTGTTAGGGGACCAAATTTTGTTTGTTATCTGTTTTTTGGCATTTTCAAGGAAGTGAAAGAATCACTCTTCCTTTTTAAACTATATACTTTCATGCACTAGTTTAAATAAGCTAAGTAGTCTCGCATGAGTCAAATTGTGTAAATGAACAAGTTTCTTTGAAATAAATGGGTGAAAGAATACATTGGTGCCAACCTGAAATAAATGAGTGAAAATAGAATAATGCCAACGTAGTGGGGTGATGGAATTAAGATCAAATTCAAGAGGGTTCGAATATGAATGGATAGAGGTGTAATTAGACCTTTATTAACATGTTAACAAGGTTAGGATGCACCTCCCAAGTCTTACATTTTATCCCTAGTGTGTCCCTTGTGTTAGGAATTATTCTCATTATTATCTTAGGGTCAATCTCCATACAACTTAAGAAATACTTATTATTTGACTATTTATCCACTTTGGAGCCCCTCCTACTAGGCTCAACCTCATAGCCATCAAATGCAAGCTCCAAAAGAGTACTTTTCCTCCGTTCAATATGAGTGCTTCCTTAATGTAGGTCCTTTAATGCCTCTTCTTTTTTATAAATCATGTTGGAAGTACTAAGAGGGGGGTGAATCAATATTTTGTTACTTTTAACAACTATTAGCTTTTAACACATTTCATGCACATAAATAATGAGACAAAAATCTTCATACAAGAAACCCTTATACATTTTTCTTTCTAAACATTTTTAAACTTCTTCGTACAAAGTAAGCACCAACTTACAACTTTTTTAGGCACCAACATATAGGAGATTTTAGTCCCCTACCTAAGCACCAACTCAACAACTTCATAGGCACCAACCTATAGAAGAGTTTAATCTCCTCAATTGAGCACCAACTTAGCAAATTCGTAGGCACCAACCTACAAGAGAGTCTAATTCACTCAGTTGAGAACCAACTTAGCAACTTCGTAGGCACCAACCTACAGGAGAGTCTAATCCCCTTTGCTGAGCAACAACTCACCAATTTGTAGGCACCAACCTACAACTTCTCCTAGTTCAAACAAATTTCCTTTATTAAGTGGAGTTGTCACCCAACCATGCCACCCTTTGGTTTGCACCTTCAATCTTGATTAAGGCCACTTGTCCTGCTCCTTTGTCTTGCCCCAATCCTTGGCTCTATTGCGAGTCTTTCCTTAGCTTTCCTTATTGTTCCCGACCTACTCTTCTTGGCCTATTTCAGCACTAGTCATCTCCCCTTGGTTCAAATTTCCATTCCTTAGTTTGCTCAACCATTAGTCCTAAACTTGGTTGGTTGACAACACATTGTTTATACCCTGCCCACAAACATTCTTCAAATCCTGCATCCTGAGGTGTCACACGTTCTCACAATTGAACTATCTTTTAGGGCTCTCCTAGATCCTCAATGCCTTGCACCCTATGCACAATCAAGGGGCTGCTTCTAGTTGCAAGGTAGCTCTATTCACAATGCTCAACCCTACTCTTCTTGGTCCTCAAACACCTTCGTTGTCCAAGGATATCTTGGCCTTAACACTAACTCAAATGTGCATAAAACTGTCCACAATAGGCCTTCAAAACTATCACAAATATGCAATATTCAATGGTTTAGGGCTTGACCTACTCTATAGTTATGATGTCTATTCTAATAGTGGTTACCAACTAGCCCCTTACAAAGGCTCGACACTACTTCAAAAGAAGTGTAAATGATACCAAGAATTTGGTTTGCTCAAGTACAAAAACTTGACCTTCACTTCAGTCTGCAATCCAGATTATCTACGACTTGCAACTAGGGTAAGTCAAAATCGCAACCAAGACAATTCGAGCCTACAACAAGGGTTGATTTTGAGCTTGTTCAAGTCTGTAATTTGACTTGATTTTTTGCTTGCTCAGGTTTGCAATTCAGTTTAATTTTGGCCTGCAACTCCCTCTCAAAACCAATCTTAAACCTATCCCCAAAACATTGCAAAATGGAGTCTCCTACAACCTTTATATATCTGTTGTCACTTCTTTACAGTGCCCTACAGGCTTGTGGCCTTGATAAATCAAAGCTTGGCCACTTACCAAATCCACAAGAGTAAGAATAAACAAAACCTCAAAAGAAACACTTTACCTTTGCAATCCTCCTTGTCTCAACTTGACATTCTTCTTCTACTGCTCGACCTTGTCTCCCTTCAATGTTTCCTGGTTCTCCTAGCTTGGCCCTTTTCCTCAACTTGGATACCTTGTTCACCACAGACCTTATTCCTTGCACAAAATCCAAGCTACTTCATCAAATTATCCATGTGAGTGGCATTTTTATACTAAGTTGTGGGAGTCTATGGGTTGACTTATCACCACAAAAATTGGGGTCGATTAGGCCTTGATGATAGGGTCAACTTGAGGCTGACTTTAATTGATCCATTATATAATTAAAAAGTTCATTTATCTTCAATTGTGATGAGTTAGGAAGCACGCCACCTATCACCAGAAATGTCTCGAAAAATGCTAGCTAATTATGTAACTTTCCCCATCATCGCAACTTCCCTTGACATCAATAAAAACCATTTTCAACAATATCCCCCTTGTTATTGATGGAAATACTTCAATATTTGCTTCTTCTGATAACTACTCCCCTATTTTGCATTCTTTCCACATTTCCTCTTAGTTGCTTCCCTTATTTGTATTCTCTTCCCCTTTGACATTAATAGCAATGGGTGCTCCCCCTAAGCTTTGTGCTTCCCAAGAATATTCGAATCAAGTAGGTTGTTATATTCTAGTTTCAAGTGTCTTGTTTTAAGGTGTCTAGTGTTTTCTTTCCATTCTGTGTTTCCATTCCTAGAACTGCTTCAATTTCATAAGAAAATCAACACCTTGCATTATAGTGTCACACCCATTGCTCATCAAAATCAAATGTGCTCTCAGAACTGATCCTCTTAAACCTACCTGGTCCTGGCTTTGGTGTCGATAATACAACCACACCACCCTTCTTGAATGAAAGCTTGTATTCATACATAGGAATAGTTGTGATGTCATATCAATCACCTTCCTTAAAAAAATGGCCTTCTCTGACCTTTTTTACTTGAAATTCCACTACCTTTGGTTTTTCATCTATCAACACTCTTGACACAAACCATAGAATATACATCTCTAGAAACTACATCACAAATCTACTCCCAAGTGTTGAAACTGCATCATAAAGCTACTCCGAAGTGTTTTATAACTACGCTTGACATTCCTCAAATAAAAAAGGTTCAAACACTTGTGCATATCCCTCTGCAGATTTAAACTGACTAGGCACACATTGGAGTTCCATCTCACCTAGATGATACCAAAAATTTTCACTTGTCACCTCTTAACGAAGGCACTCAATAGATGTGTCTTGATATGATGCATTGCCAAGTCCCTTATTTTTGGATGTTTACACATGCTTCTTGCCAATAGGCCTCTAATCTAATGAGTTCCTTTCTATACTTAAAATTATTGACAACCTCTGATTTAGAAGTTGTTGTCCTTTTCCATGGTTTTCTTCTAATCCTTGCTTCCATGAACTCTGCCTTGATATAGGTGGTGGTAAGCCTTCAACTAGAGTTTCCAAGTTACAATTCATCCTTTTGGAAATTTGGACCATGGAATAGTGTTTCTCCTTAAACAAATTTTAGTGTTTTGGCATTTGTACAATTAAAGAGTTCAAAAATTTGATTAGTCCTCCTATGATGCTGAATTTCAGGCATGGTGCTTCCTTCACTACTTGATGAATTATCTTGTATTTGAAATTTTGATCCTTATTGCTAAGAAAAACTTTCTTATCTCTTGACCCACAAACGAAGCATGTGAAGAGTGATGATTATGCCTTGGCAAATGGCTAGAAGGTGATTGAACTGAAGATTGCCTTTTTGTAGTTGGCGTCTTGATCGGACCAACTCGATTTACATCATCCAAATTAAAAAACATAGTTTGTCTGTTACATTTTTCTCCAAACTTTGCTTCCATTTGTTTATCAACTTCTTGCTTGTTACCAAGACAAGATGCAAGATTTGATTCATGTTGCACATTCACTCCCTTTGGATTATTCAACGCACCTAACCAAAATGATCTATAAATTGTTTAACTGCACAGCACTTGGAGGTGCCTCCCCTTTCACATCATCCAACCCATCGTAGGTTGAATTTTTTTGTTGTTGTTGAATTTAGGTATGTTCTATGCTTAGAGCAATTTACTTCAATTTTTCATATTAGCCCAATGCCAATATTCAGATTAGCAATCACATCAGCATGATAGTAAAGTGCAGATAGAACATAAACATAAATAGTAGAAGACAAGCCAAGACAAGAGGACACAAGATGTGGCACCAGCTAGGGACAAACCCTAATGTGGGGAAACCCTTGATCATTTCTTCTTATATTCTTCAATAGTTCAGCAAAGAGAGAGAGATAGTACAAATACATGAATATGAGATTTTATGACAACAGTAGCAAGTACATCATTATGACAGTCTTCAATCATCAAGAGTGCTGAAGCATATCCTGATGCAACATTCCTCAAATTGCTAGCCGCTCCAACAATTCTGGTTAGGGCACAATATGCAGCCCTAAACTCCCTTGACTATGATGAATGGATGATCTGATAAGGGCACCTGAAGTTGTCCTAAACTTCCTTCATAATCTTCAAATAGTCTTAAGAGAGCAGCCCCAAAGAAACCCTTGCTAAGGTGCTATGGCCTATGGCCTAGCACATAGCAACTCTAATGTAAATGTCCCTCAAAACAATTACCTATGTTGCATGGGTTCCCGAACCCAGGGGTGGGGTTCTCGAACCCGTCCCGGGTTCTCGAACCCAAGTACCGGATTCTTGTACGGGTGCTTCTGAGAAGAACCCATAAGAACCGGGTTCTTCTATGAAGAACCGAGTTCTCCATTAAAAAAATTTGGGTTCTTTTGTCTTGACAGGTAAGAAGAACGCTGATGATGGGTACTTGGAACCCCAAAATCGGGTTCTTT
>APFE031345511.1:0-50749 GCA_000404065.3 Pinus taeda | reverse complement strand
ATTTGCGGAAATGATGGGGAATGATAATGACATGGAAAAAGACAATATACTTGTAAGGAATGGATGTAAGGAAATGCATGGTGTATGAATAAATACTCTTGCTGTGAAAAATGGACATGGAAATGGTATGCTTTATGGATTGACAATTGGTGGAAAATCTTTTGCAAAATGGGAGTTGCAAAATAATGGTTGTGGACATGGATTTGTTTTTAGAATTTTTCATGAATTTAGTCGTTTGAAGACCAATTGTGCACACAGTGTAATCTTCTTAATGAATACTTGATTATCCTGTAACCTATAAAAAAACTTGGTACAAAGAAAACATAAGTGTGCTCTAGAAGAAATGACCACTTCCTTCATGATTCTTACGCAAAAATTTCATACCAAATAAAACATATTAAGGACAATCAAAGTGTTGAAATTGACTTAATCATGATATTAAAATCAATCCATTCCTAAAATAACCACGAAAAGTAATACTCCCTGTTGGTGTCAGATGAAATATGCTCAGCAAAAAGATTGGCATTAGAAAGATCTATTGTGTTCTGCATATTAGTATGTCATATAAAAGTATTCAACAGAAAGTTGTTATGAGTTTAATACCAACATGAAGCTATCGAAACAATATAATCATCATTTATAGAATCCTCCAAATGTTTGATAAATAGATCCTCAAAATTTGTTTCCAAGTGTTCCATTTTTTTTTTTATTTTCAAACCTGCGTGAATTTTGTGAAAAGTGTGTTTATTTGTTTGTTTGTTTTTTTTTAAATTTTTGCCCTTGTACCAACTATTGCAGTTTCATCCAGTTCCATTATTCTCTCAATTTACATATCACCAAAGTTTTATATTATGCCAATATGCCAATATTCACTTTTTAAATCCTTCAAAACAACAATTGTCACAAAACACAACAATTTTTTTATTTCTTTTATTTTTTGCTTGTTTGTATTTTTTTTTTATTTTTTAAACTTGATAACAACATAAATAATAACAATCATATGTAATATAACAATATATCAAACCTAACAATCATCACAAAAAAACATTAATACTATATTAATATAATTATAACATATTAATATAATTAATATATTAATATAATATATTAATACAATCATAACATCATATTATACAATCAAACTTAACTAAATTATAGAATCAAAAAATCAAACATTAAGAAATTAATAACTTAATATAATATAATACAAATCAAAACAAATCAAGACGTTGAACTATAGAAACACACAGACAACACACACACACACACAGCACCACACACACACAACGCACATCACACATATATATAATACATAGGTAAAACAATCATCATTAAAAAAAATTCTAAACTAATATACCAATACATAATCAAGCCATATAACTGAAATATATATAAATATAAATCAAAACAAATTAAAAAAATACAATATATAACAATAAATACAAAACAAATTTAAACTAAAAATGGAAAAGAAACCCAAAACAAATGGAAAATCAAACGTAAACCAAAACAAATGGAAAATCAAACGTAAACCAAAACGCAAAATGGCATATGGAGGGTTGATGGCGTATGAATTGGAATTCATAGTTTTCTACGGCCTAGGGATGGAGAATATTTATTAACTGGAGTCATGAGGAAGATAACATTTACACGTTTTCACTTGGGTGCCACTTAACGCTGCATCCAACACTCAAACGTCCTAGCATCTTCAGCCATGAAACCTGGACCATCCTTCGGGTGTGTGACCGCGGAATTAGGAGAGATTGCTGAAATTACAAGCCCCCTTGGCATGTAATCATTTGCAAGCTTGTGCAGATGAACGTCACCAGCAGTGCGGGATATCCTTCAAAGTCAGCCAACTTCCAAACCTTGCTAGTGAGAGGTTTCGGCGGCTCAAAATCAGGGGTTGCGGATCCGAGAGGCATGGCCTGCATTTTGTTGGTGTGGTTGAAGCGGTTTAGGGTTTTTTTTGAAGCGGAGTCAGTATGGATGGAGGTAGTCCACAAGAGGAAGTCGCCGCATCCGAAGCGGTGTGGTTAGCAACGGGTCATATTACCACGATGCACCCTATAGGAGGGATTTCCGTCGCACCAGGTTGGATGACTCTTGCAAGAATTGCAAGCGTCCTGGGCATTTGCTCGTGCTTGCCCAAACGCAGCAGTTTGCAACAACTGTGGGCTTCCTGGGCATATTGCTGTGGAATGCACCATAAAGTCATTGTGTTGGAATTGCAGGGAACCTGGTCATGTTGCGAGTCAATGTTCTAATGATCCCATTTGTCACACATGCGGTAAATCTGGTCACCTCTCCAAGGATTGTACGACTCCAGAGCTTTCCCCTGGAGACATTAGGCTTTGCAACAATTGTTACAAACAAGGACATATAGTTGCCGAGTGTAAGAATGAGAAGGCATGCAACAACTCTCGCCAGACTGAGCATCTTGCTCCTGACTGCACCAACAACCCAGTTTGTAATTTGTGCAATATATCTGGTCATGTGGCCAGGGAGTGCCCCAAGGCTCGCATTTTGGATGGTAATTTGTAGGACATGCAATGAGCCAGGGCATACCGGTAGGGAGTGCATTGGAATTCTCATCTTCCACAAATGTGGTGGTCGTGGACATGTTGCATACGAATGCCCCTCTGGTCGTGTGATGCTGCGGGACATGTGCAGGCATTGATGCTGTAGTTTCTACCCCACTCTGATTTTGACAAATCTATTATGAATTTAGAAGTTTTTTTTTTTTTTTGAGTAGTTAGATCAGTAGACTTGTCGTATCAGTTAATATACAGTTTTTATTATTATGTGGATTTTTTATTTTTTTTTGGATTTTTTTAAACAAAAATCTAAAATATGTATACATATGTCTCCAGCACCATCCTTTTGCCAGATGATTCACTTTAGTACGACGAGATTTTGTTGATGACAAACGCAAAAATTCGTTTGGCTGTGTTTTTTTATTTTTTGAATTGTTTTGTTTTTTTATTTTTAATTATTTTGTTTTGTTTTTAATGTTTTTGTTTTTATTTTTATTTTATTTAATGTTTTGCATTTTTAAAAAAGATCTAAAAAAAATGGTTAGTTTTTATTATTATTTATTATATTATGTTTAATAATAATAGTATATATGATATATATATTATTATATTTGTGGAAATTTTTATTACTAAAGCTAAAATTAAAAAAACTAAATTTCATCTAAAAAAATTTAAGATGTTTTTTTCTCATTCACAAAATTCTTTATTGTCATATTGCAGATCAATTTTCCAGCGAGAGTATTTTTATTTGAAATAAATCAATAGTTTTTCTGATCTTCCTGATCGCACGAAGCCCAGGAAGAGAGCATACTAATCCCTTGATTTATTTTTATTTATGCAGGTTAGCATGGATGGATAAAACATTATTAAGATCTGTGATCAAACCTCTCATTATCTACACTCTTTCTGCAATGTCGCGGGGCGTTTAGACTCTCGGAAGACAAATCTTTTTGATAATCAGGCTCCTGGCTCACCCGTGATACAGAAACAAGACATAGAAATGCAAGGATGAAGCAGCTCTTTTTATTCATGATGATATTTTAAAAAACAAGACTAAAAGAAAATTCTTCAAGGAAATTCTACGATGAAATTCTACGACGAAATTTTACGAGATCTCGTTTTATTTTTATTTTTAATCTATTCTACATTAACTTGAAAGATGTTTTATTTTCTAAGTAAAAGCATGCTTCCAATGAAGCCATCTACGGATTAAAAATTCAAACATGCTCACATCAAGATAAAAATTCTACGTTATGTTTTACAAGTATGTGAGAATCCTGTCTTAGAGTTGGCTCAAGGTGATTGTCCTTGCTCTCCAAGAAGTACCTGTTCAACATTGTCAAAGCCCTCATCTGTATATGGATTAGTGAGAAACGGGGGGGTTTAAAATAAGAGCTGAATTTAAATTAACTAGACGTGAAAATAAAAATGCTCCAAACTTTGAACTCCTTTATGAACCTGCTGTCACCAAGTTCCACAAATTAGTCCATAAAAACAACTGCATGAAATAATTACTAAATCCTTCTAGTTGCACTTCCCCGGCAACGGCGCCAAAATGTTGGCTCTAAAATGCGGATGCAGATTAGAGGTTAATTTAATGTCAACCCGGGAAGGTAAACTTAGAAGTGCCTATCTAAAATATATAGATCCAGAAAGATTCTTAATTTGTCCAAGATCTTAAAGGTTCCCTTACAAGAACACATGAGTTTTAAGATTTCTTTCAACAATTAGAATATCTAACAAGAACTTAAGAGCTGAAATGAAATAAAACAAACAAACTAGAGAGATTCCTAATTTGTCGAAGATCTTATGGTTCCCTTACAAGAACACATGAATTTTAAGATTTCTTTCAACAATTAGAATATCTAACAAGAACTTAAGAGCTGAAATGAAATAAAACAAACAAACTAGAGAGATTCCTAATTTGTCGGAGATTTTATGGTTCCCTTACAAGAACACATGAATTTTAAGATTTCTTCCAACAATTAGAATATCTAACAAGAACTTAAAAGTTGAAATGAAATAAAAACATAAATTAAATTATACCTAAACTAAGCATGCAAGTGAGGCCATGGGAGCACTCCATAACTCCACAAGCACACCACTTCAAAGGGGACACAAATGTAGAAGCAACAAAATCAAAGTATGAGTCTTTATTTCAAAATCTCCATCATGATGTACAAACCAACTTTTTAAGATTACAAATGAAGATTCTAAGATTACCAATGAAGGAGATTGTACTCCTATTTATACAATGGAATGGGACAACAAACTCATAATGATGATCCACTAATCTCTCTTTTAGTTCCATACATCTCTCAACCATCTAGACACATAACCCCCTTTTGTCCTTGATCTTCTCCATGAGATCATCATCTTCTCCATGAGGTTTATCTTCTCAAATTCGAATTTGATCCTTCAAGGCCACATAAAGATGTCTTGGAAGCTTCCTTGGCACCTACACATGTCACAAAAACAACCCACTTTCCATATATAAAGTAAAATATATTATTTTCTAATATTTAATCAAGAATTTCTCTCAAAAATGCTTAAAAGTAAACAATATTTGGAAAATATAAATGAGACCCATTAATGGTGAATAGGGGGAAATGGAGTGACAAGGTGGTGAATAGTGAGCGATATAATGGAAGCATAGGTGAAAAATGTATGGTAATGAGTGATATTTGTATGACATTTTTGGAGCCCAACAAAGTGTATGATAATTTCAGCATGCATTAAGATATTCTTTGCATAAACAGATATTATTACTTGCATTCATATAACAAAGTAAATCATGCAGAATCACGCATCAATATATCTCAAACCCAATATTCATCATAGCATAATTGCATTCATACATAACAGAAGTAAATGGATAAAACACAGATATTTCCATAATAATCTTCTTTATTGATACTTCAGATCTTCTTACAGACTCCAACTACCCTGCGCACTCAGCGGCAGGGGTTCGCACACTCAGTTGCAGACTCTACTCTAGGCTTTTGCGCGCTCAGCTGCAAAACCTCTCTTCTACTCTAAGACTCTTTGCTCTTAGCTCTTACTGACCCATTACATCGATATCATTCGCCATAAAAACCTAGAACTGCCTTAGACTCTTCTAATACTCTCCTTTTTATACAATCCCATGGTCCGCGGACCATGGGTGGATCTGCTAAAGCTGACACAACCTACATAAACAAAGGGTGAAACCCTTTATGACACTTTACCATCTACGCACTCCGCGACCACAACTTGTGGAGACTTTACACTTTACATACAAAAACTTGGGCTTTTTGCCCCAAAACTTGGGCTTTTAACCCCAAAATTGACCCTAGGGGACCCTATCCCAATAGGCCCCCAACACAAATATGGTGACTCGCCCCCCGAGTCACTCTGCTGGCGTGGATATCTTACTGAAAAGACCTCCTAACTCCACTTGTGCCACTACAACTTCAGTTTTGCACTGCATAGCTGCCTGCTTGACCTGTTCCACCAGCTGCTCCGTTGTTGGTCCTGCGTTATCTTCCTGCATTTTCTGTTGTGTTGTCTGCAGGTTGGAAAACTTCTCCCCAATGGGTGTGGAGATAACGTAGGCCTCCTCAAACAAAGGCCCTAATTTGGCCTTGAGGGCTGCCTCTTTCCACTGCGCTGCTTTCACCTGTTCTTGTAATTGCTTTGCCTCCTGCAGCTTTGCCAACCTTTGCGTTATAAAAACGGTGCGCGTCATCGCCTTTACTTTGTCATAGTGCTGCTACAATTCTTGGGCCTCTGTGTTCAACCTCTGTAGGTTAGGATCTTCCTGTAGACTCGTGATTAGCTCCATCGATTACTCAAAGAGCGCAGTGCATTCGGCCACCACAACCCAGCGCGTAAAATTTTCTATGTTGTTGCTTTTCCTGCATAATGGCCTCCCGTAGCTCCTCCATGAGCTTCAACAAGGATGTTGTTTCGTTCAAACTTAGGCACATAGCATCGCAATATTTCATCCAACCCCATTTTATACAAATGTCTTGCAATGACAGAAAAGTATGTTGCATGCACCACCAATTCCTTCTTTTGTTAGCTAGTGTACCCTTATGGAGCCATTCCTATAGTTAGGAAGTGTATAACGTCTGCAAAGTGATTTTTCACAATATGCACTGCAAAGAGCTGCGCGTGAGGCAGCCGCTCCTCTAAATTGGCAGGCTCCTCTCTTGTTTCAATGCGTGACAGATGATCTGGCCCTGCATTCAATCGTCCTGGCTTCACAATTGCTTTGAAATCGTATTCCTGAAACAACAATAACCATTTGCATACCTGACCCCCTAACACAAGCTTGTTAACCAGGTATCTTAATGCAGAATGGTCTGTATACATCTTAAAGTGACCACCTAGCAAGTAGTGTCTGAAATTCTGGAGCACGTACACCATAGCCAAACCTTCGCGCTCTATCATTGAATAGTTCTTTTCAGCCTTAGATAGCTTCCTGCTTGCAAACGCTATAGAGTGATCCAATTCTCCCTGACCGACCTGTGTCAGTACTGATCCCAGCGCAATACAGGACGCATCCACATGCACATGAAATTCCTTCTTCCAATCCAGAAAGACTAAGATCGGCACGGTGACCATCTTCTCCTTTAAAATATCCAGGCTTCGCTGACATTCTTTGTCCCAACAGAATGTAGCATCCTTCTTTAACAATTTTTCCATTAGCGCAGTAATCTGGGCATAACTCTTGATGAACTTTCGGTAATAACCAATATTGCCCAATGTTGTGCGCAGCTGTTTCACACTCTTTGGTGCCTCCAGATTGATAATAACCATGATCTTAGGAGGGTCCACCATTAATCCTTGTATGCATACCACATAACCCAGCAAGATTTCGAAAGGAACACAGAATAAACGTTTCTTCAAGTTTAGTGCGATCTGATACCTTCGACATGTATCCAACATCAACCGTAGAGTAGCCACATGGCGCTTTACCAACCCAAACACCATCTAATCATCAAAGTATACCCTAGAAACTTGAGAATGAATTCCTTGAACGTTGCGATGACTATGCACGAAAAGATCGTCGACACGTTCTTCAGTCCAAAAGGCATTACAGTATACTGAAAGCATCCCCACTCAGTCGTGAAGGTCATCTTACTTCTATCTTCAGGCAACGGAACCATTTGTTGGCTTAGGGGGTCCTGACCGAGGTTCAGAGTTAAGTTAGCCAAACAAATCCCTACACTACTAGCCCTTTCGACATTAATCTGCAAAGCACAGACTGAAGTCTCACCCGAAGCAATATGGGGGGATACTGGAACCAAGTTTCTGCACCCAAAGATCGTAGTGATGTCTTTTTATGCTCTAACTCTGCCTTCACATAGATACTTCTCTTAATCAGCCTCTAGACCTTCGCGAAGGTTTACGACTGTCTTTCGTGGAACTTAAACAGGTGAATCAATCACTTACGCGCTTCTGTAATTACTCTTACTTCTGGATTTACTTAGATTGCCTTAAGTGTATGATAATTTTAGCATGCATTAAGATATTCTTTGTGTAAACAGATATTATTACTTGCATTCATATAACAAAGTAAATCATGCATAATCGCGCATTAATATATCATAAAAACAATATTCATCATAACATAATCGCATTCATACATAGTAGAAGTAAATGGATAAAACAGAAATATTTCCAAAATAATCTTCTTTATTGATACTTCAGATCTTCTTATAGACTCCAACTACCCTGCGCACTCAGTTGCAGGGGTCCGCGCACTTAGTTGTAGACTCTACTCTAGGCCTCTGCGCACTTAGTTGCAGAGCCTCTCTTCTACTTTAAGACTCTTCGCTCTTAGCTCTTACTGACCCATTACATCGATACCATTCACCATCAAAACTTAGAATTGCATTAGACTCTTCTAAGACTCTCCTTTTTATACAATCCCATGGTCCATGGACCATGGGTGGATCCACTAAAGCCGACACAACTTACATAAACAAAAGGTGAAACCCTTTACGACAGTTTACCATCTATACTCTCCACGACCACAACTTGCGGAGACTTTACACTTTACATACAAAAACTTGGGTTTTCTGCCCCAAAACTTGGGCTTTTAACCCTAAAATTGACCCTAGGGGACCCTATCCCAACAGGAATTGCTTGCTTCACCTCTCTGCACAGGGATAATTTCTCGTCTTTTTCCCTTTATTTATACATTTATATAGGACTATGCATAGGCAATTATTCATTTCATGGGTGGAAGAGGGATCCCGACTTATTGGGAGCATAAGAGGTTGTTCCTTTAGAGAGGCATATAAAGACCTATGTTTTAGGTTTGTTCGTTTAGATTTTTCCCCTTTCTTCCTCTACTTGACTAGATAAGCATGAAAACACTGAAACATAAAGAACCGAGTGCGGGTGTAAGGTTTCCATAATAGACATAAGTATCATGGTTCAACATAAAACTCTCCTTATGGAAGGATCATATTTTTCGTCAAAAAATCATTGACCAAAAGATGTAACCAAAACAAATAAGGAGGACTCAAAGTTAGCCAAATGTTGTAGTGTCACAAGACTCTTTTTATCCCAACCACATATAATAAAGCCATAAAACACGTTTACACACGACACTTATTTACATACGGAAAACGAAAATGAAAGATCAAACAAAACAAACACCCAAAAGAATACATAGGGTAGGGCACAACCCTATACCATCATTGAAAATATTGTTTTAAATATTGGCCATTAACGGGAAGAGAGTCAATCTTCCTGTCTAAAGATTGAAGACGATATGTGTGTTGGCCAAGCTTCTTGTGCACGATATCTAGTCTAATCCACAGGGACTATAACTTAGTATGTTTCCCTTAGTATTTGTGGGATTTGTCCCACTTCAAGACTAGACCACCCACACTAAATTCATTTTTCCCTGCATACTTATTGTCAAACGATCTCTTGATACAACTTTGATGGAGGAATATTTTTTGTTTAGCTTTCTGTCTTTCTTTCAATAACTTGTGAAGGGTGTCTATCCTACTATGAACCAATATGCGTGGTTTGCCATGCGACTCTTATGAAAGTTGAAGAGCAGGTAGATAGAGTGTCAGTTACTTTAGACATAGAAAACATTCTTCTTAATGATGCAGATAAGGTTCTTATTGGTGAACTCAACAAGGCCATTTCCCTGCGGATAGTAATTAGCAGAATATTTCAATATAATAACATTTTTCAATGAAAAATCATATAATCACAATGACGAAAAATACATTGCATTGTCAAAATCAAGTGAATTCAGAATGCCAAACCTAAAGATTAGATTCTTCTTGAGAAAGTTGATGACTTCTTGATTGCTCGCTTGCTTATGTGGAACCGCTTTTGTCCACTGCGTAAAGTAATCTGTGGCAGTAAGAATATAGTGGTGTTGCTTCAACGAGTGTGGAAAAATCTCATGGATAGCATCCAAACCCCATTGTCAAAATGGTTCTTCCACAACGACAGGCTGCAACAGGACAATTGACTTCTTTCCTCGACCGACACACTTCTGACAAACCAAAAACTTTCAGGCATATGTGTGAGCATCTTTGAATAATGTGGGCAAATAAAAACCAGCCCACATGACTTTGTGCATTGTAGTGTCACCCGCGAAGTGCCCCCCAGATCGTCCATCATGGAGGTCATGTAACACCTTTCCTAAATCCTGTGCTTCCAAGCATTTGAGAAAGACTCCATTGTGGTGCTTTCGAAAAAGCACCACATGCACTAACTAGTAAGATAAAGCTTTTAATATGATTGCCCTCTTCTACCGTGCAGATAAGTGAGAGAAAAAAATTACCATGCTTAAGATACTGATGCACATCTGTGTACCAAGAGTTTGAGACAATAGTGAGGGTAGCTCGCTCATAATTGTACATATCAATATCCTGCTCCTATCTAGATGGATCGTCTTCCGTTGCATTCATCGCTTTTGCTGCTAGACAACACAGACCATGGCCCTTGATAGTTTGAAATCATTTGAATTCCAATTCATACTCTTGTAAACCAGACATCCAGTTCGCTCCTCTCACCCAACTCTTATTGAACAAACAATAATCTGACTATTGGGTGTGACACAAAGATAATACAATGATTCTGCAAAAGATAGTGGCAAAAGCACTTCACCACCTTGTAGACTGCATGAGCCTATTTATCAATGGAGGGATAGTTAAGTTCAATACCTTATAGGCTAGAACTCATAAAATACATAGGACTCTCATTATCTTGATCATCTTTTTGCCTAAGCACAACGACAAGAGAAGTATCAGAAAGAAAGGTGTAGAGCAGAAAATCCTTGTTGAAATTTGGGTTGTACAAGGCTAGTGCCTCTGTGATCACTTGCTTAGTATGGGAAAATGCATATTTTTCCCTTTTTTCCCACTTGTATATTGCATCCTTCCTCACCATATCCTGCATGGGTTTCATAATTTATGTGTAATCAAAGTTGAAATTGCGAAGAAAGTTGATCTTCCCAGAAAGGACTACATAGCTTTCTTGTTTACTGGGAAGGGAATCTATGTGATAGCCTTGACCCTTTTAGGGTCTACTTTAACCCCACCTTTTTCTATGATATGGCTCAAGAGGTTCCTCTTGAACGTTGCAAAGATGCTCTTCTTGGGATTGAGAGATATCCCGTACTTTCGACATCGCTAAAACTTTTGCTTCAAATGACATAGGTGGTCATATATCTTCTTTGAAAACAGGGTTACATATTTTAGATACACTACCATGCTCTAACTGATCATACCACAAAATGCAATGTTCGTCGCACGTTAGAAGGTTGCACCGACAATAACCAACCCAAAAGTCATTCTCTTGAAAGCGAACGTGCCCCACTTCGTTCGTAATGTGGTTTTAAGTCTATCAAGTTCTTAGACCAGAACTTGGTTGTAGCCAGAAAATCCTTCAAGTAGAGAAAACATTTATGACCCTGATATTGTCTGTAATATCTACTCCATTGACGGAACAGGATAATTATCTTTGTCAGAGGTGCAGTTGAGATTTCAGAAATCCACACACAAGCGTATTTCCCCGGACTTCTTCCTTACTAGGACCTAATTAGAAACCCATGTTGAATGTCGCATTTTGTAAATGATCCGAGCATCCAACAACTTCCTCTACTCCTTCTAAATTAGGGGCTCAAGCGTCTGATGTACCTTTTACAGCTTCTATTGAAAAAGCTTGGCCCCTTCCTTTATTAGGATAACATGTTGGATTATTCACATGTCGTAATTTTTGAGCTCATTGTATATCCATGCAAAAATGTCTTGGTATTGTTTGAATAAGTGGATAAAGGCTTACCACTCTTAAGGTGAGTAGCAAGTATTGAGATTAAACAACTTCAAATATTTCTCCGTTCCAATATTTATCTGCTCATGTGATAGTGTTGAACTATGAGTTTTGACATTGAATGGTCCTCTAAAGCACTTTTGCACG
Organism: Pinus taeda; assembly: GCA_000404065.3. Lineage (NCBI taxonomy): Eukaryota > Viridiplantae > Streptophyta > Pinopsida > Pinales > Pinaceae > Pinus > Pinus taeda. The sequence goes on along the minus strand of APFE031345511.1, from coordinate 38,768 downwards.
TCATACAACTTCTCTAGTGATATGATTCCCTTTGACATGGGGTTTTCCTTACTTGCCCGAGTTGCATCTTGCAACACTTTTTCGTGCTCGTCTTCGTCAATCGCTGCATCTTTGAACACATTAATGTTTTCCATGAAATGCAATATCTGTTGGTCATCATTGAAAATACGTAAATTAGTGATATTATTAGGGATAGATGGCATATAAAGAATTTCAATAGAAAAATTGTCCCTAAGCGGTGACAACCTAACATCAACATTTGCTAATGCATCTGCAACTGCGTTATGATTTCTAGGAACAAATACAATATTGAAAGCTTGGAATTGAGAAATAAAATGCCATACCTCTTGTTGATAACTTTTCAAATTAAGTTACACACAATGTATAGTTTTTCGTACCTGTCGTACGACAATATCAGAGCCATTTATTGCTTTAAGAGTCTCAACTTTGAGGTCAATGGCTTTTTGTAAGCCCACAATGAGTGCTTCATATTCTACAGTGTTATTATTGCACTCAAATTCTAAGCGACAAGAGATTAGGTGTTTCCTTTGTTGCGGGTCTACTAAAACACAACCTACTCCAGAGCCCTCCTGTGTCTTGGAACTGTCAAAATACAAAATCCAAGCATCAAAAACACAAGAGTTATGCCCTACACTAATACTACTACTATCTACTGCACATAGGTCATTTCTGCTAGTTGGACTAGGAGGGAGTTCCAATTGTGTGTCTAATGGAACTGGGGAAGGTTTAGAAAGGTAACACCCAAGGTCAATTTCCAAAAATCAGATATGTGAAAGAAGCTGGCTTGTTCTTTCGTTTAAAGGGTTTGACAGTGTACTTCATGTAAGGTTATGGTTCCACCTGGATTTGGTTATCCCTACCCTTATACGGAAGCCATAAATGTGACTATTCAGTAGAAAAATACCCCTATAATTTGTTGGACCAAACTCTACTCAACAATACATTGTAGGCTTCCGGGATGTCCACAATTACTATGTTTATGCAATGGTGAACTCGTTGATCAAATGATAGGCAAATAATAACATTTCTGATTTCACCGATAGCTTGGACAAGGGACCAGTCTAGCTGAATAATTTGTGCATATATGTTATCGCATTTAGCATTGATTTTCTTGGCAACAAACAAGGGAATTATGTTTACAGATGCACCAGAATCAACTAAGAAATTGTGTACATTGTAATTAAAAAATCCGAACATCAATAAAAATGGAGGGCAGAGTGTGTTATCTTCTAGTGTTAATGCATTAACAATAGACTTTAGGGGACCAAAAGAATTACCAGATCCCTTACACAAAAAAGCATTATCACCTAAGTAAGGTTGGTCAAGAGCTCAAACAAGAAGTTCTTGTCAGCTTGTGATCCTTGTAAGCACGAAGATTGAAATATTAGTGAGTCTTTCTTCATGTCTTCAATTATATTATAATACAACATGACGGGCATTGTTGAAGTGTCTGGAGGGGTGACTTTATTTGATACTTTCATAATCATGGACTTGCTTTTGCTATTTGCAGAAGTTTTTTTATTGAAGTAGTATCTCCAGACTTATCCTGAGTGTTCTGAGCTAAGTTTACAGGCGATGTAATTTTCCTTGACCAGCGTTCTTTCAACTTCTGCCTGGTTAGTTCTTGTTTGGAAACTGGTCCTTGGATTTTCAACTTATATCGACTATTTTTCTTTTGAGTCAAGGCCTCACTCAGTGGCGGTTCTTTGACGATTTTCTTTTCAGATGTGAATACACAATTAAAAGCATTTACTACCTACCCAACACTCGTAGTCTCTTCAACCGCAACAATTTCTTCCTTTTTTTCCATTGGCTCAGTATGCTCATATGAAAATACTATGTCAATGATGTGTGCAACCAAAGCTTTCATGTTGTGATTCCACTATGGGCATGTTTTTCCTAAATGATATTCTTAATGAAAAGAAAAATATTGATCCATGCCCATGATTTTGACATTCAACACAATGTTCAAACTTTGTGCAGACTTAGTTGGATGATTGTTGTTGTTGTTATGGTTGGTAACCCTTCTCAAGAAGTTGAACTTTGGGGGCTTGCTGCTGATGGTGGTCTCGCTTGACCTTTGTTTTAACTTTGCCATCTCATTGGACAGAGACTTGATGGGCCAGGTCAAGCTTTCAAGGTCAGTGGCTTCTTTGTCCTTGGCCTTACTTGAAGAGGGTTGAGACCTTTTACCCCTCTCCTTGGAGTCTTTTGATGGTTCATCATCGACAATGAATCCAATTTCATGCAAGTCCTTCTCAACCACAAGGGCTTCTTTGAAAATTTCAACTAAAGTTTATTTCACAGTTCTCTCGATAAACTGCGTGATACTTGTCATTAAGGTAGAAGTGTAGTAATCAATTGTGATGGATTCATGAGGTTTAGTATTCGTAGGAAATTTGTTCAATATGCAATTAAACCTCTGATTAAATCTTTAACTTTTTCTTTCTGCTCCATATTTAGATTGCCCAACTCTTTTATAAACATGGTTGGGGTTTTGTCATCGGAAAAATTTTCAGGGAACAAAGTTTTGAACCCTTTCCAATTTTGAATTGAATTTGGAGTAAGATTGTGGTACCAAAAAACTGCTCTATCGTCTAAGGTACAAGGAAAAAGTATACATGCAACATCATCGTAACATATCTCGAGCATCTGCAGGTGTAGGTAGAATTTATCCAAATGGTCTTTTGCTTTGAATGCTTTGACATGGTCATATTTCATTAGTAGCTTTTCGAAGTGTCTCGACATCTTGTGTAAAATAACTGGTAAAACAAGTGGGCCCTGAGACATCCAATCCAGATCTTGGTCTGCCATGTTTTTGCCTTTGAGCTCCTCCCTTCTTAAGAATATGAGGGGATTTTCCTCCTCCTCTTCGTAACCACCTAAACTGCAGAAAGTATCGTCAGAGAGCACAATGTTGTCCCCCGTCATCCCCATTAAAAGATGGAAGTTTCTCTCGCTTCTCTGTGTTTTCTGCAAACTCTGCTAATTCTTCAAAGGTGGCGAGAACCAAATCTTCAACTGTAGATGCCACTACCCTAGTGAGAGTGGTTGCTTTATTTTTTGGAGAATAATGACGATTATGCACTCTCGGGATCAATCCAATAAACTTTACAAAGCGATGGGTTATAAGACAGATTACCTGAATGTGCTCCTAACATATTTCACAAAGTTTGTTCAAGAACGGATTGAGAAGATCCACCAACTTCAGGAATATGAGTAGGAGAGGTGCTGGGAATGTTGTTGCCTAGACCAGAAGAAGTATGAAGGAGGTGGGTGGAGTTATCATCCATAAAAATATGGTTACCGTGCTTTCAGTGCCAGAAATATTAACAGTGTTGGACTTGCCAACATTCAAAGGGGTCTCCCCGATATGTTGTCCCAATTAGACCTCACGCCATTTGAGATAGGATCCCCATCTAGAATATGGCCCGATTACCATTTTATTAAAGGTTTTCCTTGGCTTTAGTTGTCAGCAACACAGAGGATTGCATGTGTGCCTTCAAAAAGCAAGTAGGTGTGCCTAGTGAGTGTTTGGTTGTAGGTGTGTCAAGGTTCTTCTATTGCGGAGGGAAAAGAAAGTAAACATCTAAGAGAGAGGTAATAGCACCACCCTAGAAGAGACACACATAAACAGGAAAAATTCATCTAACATCCAGTGGAATAGTCCACAAAGATGCGACGGTCATTGCAACCATTACAACACATTCTTAATATGATAAGCACTAAAATAACTGAAATAGTTCAACTACTTTAGTACAAGTGAAAACAAACATGAATCATAAACATTCACATAACAATCTTACAAATATTCATAATCCATGCATGAAGAACATGTTGGCCATTAGGCTTCATAAATTAATTAAAAGTCCCATAACACATGTATACATCAAACACCACTAGCTCCAATAGTGGAGCATTGGAGCCACTACTTGCTCCCCAAAATAACTAGCTTGCTTCTCTTATACCTCATGGGAGAAGCCAAGGTGAAAAATTCCATTGCTTGTACAATGAGGGTGTATATATAACCAATGGGGTGATCATTCACCTCCCTTGTGACTCTTGGAATACCCTCATAATTGTTTGACTTCCCTATGACTTTTCCATTCTCATGTGACTCTTTACATTTTGTACATGTCCTTTGGATTTCCACTTTACAATACATTTGAATAAGAATTTTCATAATCCACAAAATGATGTGGCACATGATGAATCATGACATGACATTGGTGTCATGGACTGCATAATGACATGGCAATGTTAAGCCATTCTTTGTTGTTTCTTTCTTTGTGTCTTCTCGAAGATTGAGCATGATATATTCTTCCACCTCCATATGGCTTAAAGATGAGGAATCTTCAGTGTTATTAGATCTTGAGTTGGTGTCCCAAGTTGTTGTCCCTCTGCTTTCTCCTGATTGATCAACTTAAACTTTCAGCTACAAAGGTGTCTTCTAGCATGATCCCCTTCTTTGTCTCCTTCTTCATGATCATGTCCACAACATGATAGAGTACCTACATCTGCAATTCACTCATGAAAAGACGACATCAATCCGATAAACCCCTAGTCTAAAATGTTACATGATGATCCATTGGTTGAGCTGAAATTTAGTGGTAGGCTGAGATAGAGGCTTAGGGACTGCATAATTGCACAACTCAAGCAGTTAAGAATCAGGATTGAGCCTTGAGACTGCGTAATGCACAGTTCAGGCAAGACTGGGCTTGATAATTGCATAGTTGAGGGATTCAGGAAGCCAAGTTGAGGGTTTAAGCACTGAGACTGCCCATTGCACAGTGCCGGAGGACAAGGAGAACATGTGATTGTGCATTTTTGAAGTTCATGAGCTCTAAGCTGAGGCTTGAGGACTGAGACTGCGTAATGCAAAGTTCAAGCCTGGTTGGAGGGAAGGATTGCACAGTTCTAGGGCTTAGAGGATGGGTTTGAGCATTGCGTTTGTGTAGTTTTGGGAAGCATATATTGCACATTACACATTGTCAAGAGGCAGGGTTGTATCTTAAGGGGTGAGACTTCACAATACGCAGTTCAGGAATGTTGGATGAGGTTAGGTTGCTGAGTCGGGTTTTTCCAGATTTGACTAAGTGTGGGATCCATGAAGCTGATGTGAATAATGATAAGACTTGATTGTGATCACACACTTAGAACACACAATGACACAACATAGATCACCTAGAACACATGAACAACATACTCTCCTTAATGCGACAACTTTGTGATGGCTTAACCCAAGTGCGACACTAAAGATACACTTTGCGATGACAATGATGACACTTGTGTGACAATGCCTAGAACTTTGGAAATGAGTGTGATAGGTGCTCCCATGATAAGAACAACTCATTTACAAAAGGATTACCCCTTGAAGCCACCAAAAATAGCTTTTGTGCATTATGTGACACTCCACATGCTAAAATATGACACTTTGATTTTCTCACAAACGGGACGAGAAAACTTAGAGAAAACATATGCAATAACTCTTAATTCTTGTGAAGATAGTATGCAAAGCCAAAGTAGGCTATAAAGTTTGGCTGTAGGCCAAAATTTAGGAGGGTGTTGTAGCAATGACAATGAGATATAAAGGGAACTCAAGGGAAAACGCTCAAGATGAAAGCCTAGTAAAAAAAAACTTGGGGGAGAAAGTATTGGAGAGAAGTTGGAGGTTGATGGAGACATGATCAAGGATATTTAGGAGAAAGTGAAACACTTAGAGGTATATCAATACCCAATGGTAGAGGAGTTGAGGAAATTTGTAGTCCCAACTACATCTTTTGGTTCCTTTGACAAGACCAAGTAGGAACCATAGAAAAGGAGATAATGTAGTAGCGAATAAAATAAGCTAGGAATACATATTCCTCTCTCTTATCTTTAATAGTGGTAAGAAATTAATCAACCATTTGGGGCCCAATAACCAAAATGCTCAAATTTCCTTATGTGTTTTAAGACCATACTTTTACTTGGAAAATATGTAAGGCATTTATATACAAGCTAATTGATTAGTAGTAGTAGTATTTTTTTGGAAAACAGGCTAGTGAGGGATCAATGATCCACCCTTTGTTAGTGTTTATGTCATTACGTGGAATTTTTAGTAGTTTGACCTCCTTCTTGTTTGTATTAAAAGGTTGGTCTATATAGCCACAACCCTTATTTTTATCATTAATACCAAAAACATTAGTTTTGGTTAAAATAAAATTTTGAGTTCGATAACATTTATAAAGGACACCCTCACATTAAGTGTTCATTAAAATGCATTAACACACATGGGGTGGCAAGGACTTAAGGTCTTGGAGTGGATCAATGATCCCTCCACTTGGCATATGAATTCTTCTACTCGACATGCTAAACATTCGGGTTATGGTTTAGTTTGTTGATCATTTCCTCTATATGGAAAAATCATTTGGTGTTTTAACACCATGGAAGTACATTAGCTCCAAATATTAGTATTAGGGGTGACATGAAATCTTGATACGGGGATAATGGGAATATGATTTTTCCTCTTAGGCATTTCCAGGACAACCTTATAGGCATTTCAAGGCACGATTTAATTGGCTGACTTGATTGTCTCAAGGTTTTGTAGAAGAAATTAATGATTTATGGATTGACAATGCTCTATCCTTTCTCACCACTACACTCTATAGCTAAGTGGGGAAGTTTGGCATTGTTTATGTGAAAATTGTGTTGTAGTTACTAGTGATTATTCTTCTATCTCTTAAGATTATTGTTTTCTATAAATTGACTTACAATAAATACTAAATAAAAATGCAACTGCAATTTCACCAAAAAAATAATCACAGGAACTAAGAAAATATCACACACATAAAAGCTTGACACCATTATTTTTGGATTGAATAGTACCTAGAAAAACCCAGAAGGAAAAATCGATTTTGTAGATGGGGGTTTATATTATTAGCAAATCAAGGATTACATATACTGCTTGCCTTTCATTGGTAAAGTTGACCAAATCGAACTAGGAAATCAAGAATCTCCCTCTACAAATCAACTCGTCCTCTCTTAGGTTATTCACACTTCTTCTAGCAGCTTGCAATGGAAAACTAGAAAATATGAATTAGCCTCCTCAAAACTTGCACTAGCTCCAGAAATTAATCTTGTGAGTAACACTGCCTCCAACTACTCAACTAACAAACTTGTGTTGCTTCTGGTAAATCATTACGACAATTGGAAACAAAAGCGAGTCTTAAGAAACTTACACTAGATAAATTGGCTATTTGTAATGACTAACTTGACCTTCTGCTTACATAATAATTTGGCCTCCTCCAAGCTCTCAGATATATGGAATCACTGTGAAGAATTTCTCTGACAATTCTCTCCTCAATTTATTATGCTAAAACCCTGTTGTTGGTGTCTCCCACACTATCACCCTGTCCTTGCAATCGGTACAAATATGTTCTTTGACTTATCTCCAAAAGCCCCATCGATCTCCTCTTATTATCTTTTGTTGATAAATCAATGGCCATGATCTAACTCTAGTCGATGGCTAAGATCAATTTGACTTCCTCAAATCACTTTTCTAGAAGTCACTAGATAAAAATCGATTTGCCTCGATTAATCCTAACTAATTAACCCCCACGACCTGATATATTCATAATAGTATACACAAATCAATGGTTGAGATTTATTTCCAATGTTATTATGCTCCTTTAAAACACTGTAGAAAATTCATATTAGTATGCACAAATCAATAGTTGAGATTTATTTCCAAGGTTGTTATGTTCTTTTTACCCTTTTAATTAAATTGATTAATTAAAAAGATGCCATATTGAATGAGTTATAGTTTTTGGAAGATGTGGTATTGATAAGCCATTGGATTGGTCCATGATATTGAAACAAATCTTATCTACGAATTAAAAATCTGCATGAAAAGTGGAGATAAATTAGATGATTAAGAATGTTGTTCCATTTCTTTTATATATTATATATATATAGATAGAGTATAATGATAAAGTTATGGCCATTTAATTTATAGTATTTATTGATAAGTGATAATTAATTGCCTACATCTAAATTGAATCAATCTAAAAATTTAAAATCATTCATAATTGCATACCTTGGGTACATTGGATTTCGAGCAAGACTTTTCTTCATGAATTTTCTCCTTGCTCACAAATTCTTCCCTTTGTTTGCATTTGCAGTAAGTTTAATCCTTACTTTAGTCTCCACCTAAAAAAGAAATGAAAATATGCTTTCATTCTATGAGAATCTGAGAAATCACCTGGACGAAAAGAAAATATGTGAATGAAATGACCCTTCACCTAAATTCAAAGAGGTACAAGTGCATTCTTCATTTGTAGATTTGTGAGATGTGCAAGAATCAATGTCAAGACTATTAAGAGGAAATAAAAAATAAAAGAATCAAATAAAAAAAGTTATCCCTACATCAACCACCTTTCACATCATTTAAGTTTGATATTTATATAGGGAATTTTTATGATAATAATTTAAACATGTAAAAATAAAAAACCCTTGACTGAAGTAAACTACAATATCAGAGTATTAGAGTGATTCACACAATGACCATTTTCCATTATAAAGCCAATTGGGCAAGTCAAACAACGAATAACATAAACTGAAGCCATAAATTGAAGGTAATGTCAATGGGTAAATTAATCTGCAATGAAAAACACATCAAATAAAATTTTAAAGGATCTTAAGACTGTTTTATATCAGAGTTATCAAACACATTCATTGATCTACTGAACACATTCACGGATATGCTCATTTCCATAAAATACAATTCAACAATAAGCAAAAATGCATATAAAACAAACCCTAATAACTTCAAATTATTTGACTTAAAACCAACCACCATGTGCCAATAATTTTGGATTTCTAGGTTTATAACTCCAAATTTAGATTGAATGGATATCAAAATTTTATCGGAAATGAGATTATAAATAAGGAAGTATCCATGTACACAAAACCCTAAATTCTCAAGGTTGAAGAAATTTTAGGATACTATTATTTCCATGAATAGATTTAGTTCGAAAAGTGTAACACCCAATCGTGTCTTGCATCCCGTTAACAACAATAATCGACTGGCTTGATTGAGTAAGTGGGCAAAAAATGGCACACTCAATGTCTATTTCTTTTATCGAGCAACAAGTTGTAACCCACCTTGCCTCGCTGAAGTAATGGGCAATGGAAAAGGGGCAGTACCTGATTACAAATTACATGTTATATTCACACATGAGGATAAGGAATATACATGTGAATACTAAATTTAAACACTCTAGGAATTTAGATTGATTCTTTGCATACCTTTGATAAATTTTTATTCATCATCTCTAACTATTGCACTGTGTTTCTTACATATGTTTGCAGAAGGTTGGGCACTTGGGTTTATCCTCCACCTACGAAGGACCACATAAAAATATTATTTCTCTTTAGAGTTGTCCATGCTTCTATTTTTAAAGTTCAAAATCATTTGCATGGAAAGAAAATCAAACATATCGGTTGAAAGTGTTAACCTAAATTCAAGAGAGTTGCAAGTGTGTCCTCTATTTTCATATTTGTGATTTTTGTAGGAATAACATGCTTCTTGCATGAGGTGTGCAACTGCAACTGCTTCTAGACTTAAATGCCCAAACATCAAATAACTTATCCCTACAACAACCACCCTTCATGTAACTTAACATGATATTTGTATGGAGGATGCTTATGAGGAGAATTTATAAAAATACAATGGAAACCCATGATTGAATTGCATACACTTCAAAAGTATAGTTTGATAAACATATTTGCGGGCCAAACAATCTAACAATTCACAACAATTGTAGATCTGAGACAAGATACCTGTCGCACAAAAATGATTCGGTTGTTGCAGAGGGTGAAGTCCTTTTTTCTTCTAATCCTACACCCTTGACAAGAAGCACGTCATAGTTGATTAATTAGTTGTCTCAATTGTACATATGTCTCGTAGAGTGATAACAAACATAACAAACCAAAGAAGAAAGAAAAAAACAAGCCAAAACATAAGTAGACAAAAAGAATAATCCAACACAAAACAAATTTAGATATTTAACACAAAATACATTTAGATATTTAATTTACATATTTTATATTAAAATATAGCATTTAGATTAAATATTTACCAACACTCCATAAAATAAAATATGCAATATTTAAATTATATATATTTATTAATATTATAAAATATGTTTTAAAACGATATGTAATAAATTTTACTATCATTCCTTTTAATAAAGTTCATTAGTTGGAATTTCACAACTAGAGTAATTGAGTTATTAGATTATTTGAAACCCTGAGCATTGTGTTTTAAATAAAGTATGTTCATAATTTTGTAATATTATTTAGTTATAATAATGGCTTGGTGATAGTTTATCATTATATTTTACCATGGTTATAAAGTGAAAATTCCCAGCACGACCAAACCACAATCAATTATGTAGACTACTTTCTGCCTGACATACACTTGTTCAATGATTTAACTTGGGCGGAGTGTGCCACCTCAGATAAAAGAAAAATACTTCATGCTTGTCATTTAACCCTACAACACCCATAAAATCACTGGGTGAGTGCGACTTGTGGACTATGGCATTCCTCCACTGTCAATTTGGATGTTTCAATAAGTGTTCACTGAATTTCCTACTTTTTCTTTGTCATACCATGCAATATATAGGCATCAACTTCCACCAAATGGTCATGCCCACCTCAAGCCAACTTGACCATCGCGGGTCGTGCCCATACGTAAACCATAAATTTACCTCTATGATGACTCGAGTCGATGTGTGCACATTCCCAACCAACTAACCTTGCTCATTACTCGCTTGTTCCTCACATTGTGTGAGCTTGCATATGCTCCACATGTAATGATGTCTCTGGTGAGCTCCAGTATTGTAGCAATAATGCTACAACTTCTGGGGCTTCCTGTCTCTCATTTTGTCAACCCGGTAGTTCGTACAAACTTGGAAACGACTGTGCTGTATGCACAAGTACTAGCTCTTGTCGCAGCTGTCACTTGGTCAGCTGGCACAAGTCCGCTAGGGCTCAAGCCAACTTCTATGGGCTCACAGAAGAAGCTTTATCAATGATGGACAAAAGCTAGCTCAAAGAAGACTAATCTACTTGACAACAATGAACTGAAAGCAAATCAAAGCATGTAAACCTAGGAAACCCTAATTTAACTAGTCTAGCCTCTATAATGCAAATGACGTGAAGGAAACTCCTACCAATGCTGCTACTATCTCTAATAAGTGAAAATGCATGGATCTAAACTGCTTACATCATAAAAGATATGTTTTTGTATTTTTCCTTTTAGTGGGTGGAATGATTGTGATTTTGTGCTTATCAGGGTTTGGTTGTGCAGATGGGATGGAGAAGGAAGGAAAACGTGGGACAGGTTGGGGAGGCTAGGAGAGGTCCCTAGGGATCCTTAGCATCCTTCCACAGAGGTTCCTCACATTTGGAAGCTCAGCAACCGAGTGAGTGGCCTCCTACAGGATGTCTGCAGGGGATCCTACAGGATACTCAGAGGTTTCTACAGGATAGTCCTGTAAGTCTTCTACAGGATGTTTTGTGCAATTCTACAGGATGATTGGCCGTGGAGGTTTTGGGAGATGATGGAGTGTTGGAGTGATGGAATGGTAGGAAGAGATATGTGAGGTAGGGATAAGGCTGGTGATGACTCAGAAGTGGGGGAATGAGATGGGGAATGGGTGTAGGGAGTATGTTGAAGGTAAAGGGGTATGTCAACGAAAGGTTAGGAAATGAAGCTACATGAGGAGTGGAAGACAGAATGAAGTGAAGGTTGAGGAGATATGCTTGCATGCGTGATCAAGATGGGGGACATGGTAATGGAACGAGAGAGAGAAGGGTAAATGGAACAAATGATTATGACTGTCACCAAACCGAAAATGCATCAACCTAAATTACTTATGCCATGAATTCAATGAACAACAATCCAAAACGTGAAGAGAAATATGTGTGAGGCTGTGATGAAAGTATGTGTGCAGGTGTGAGTGACAAGGAAGCATCTAATCAAAACCGTGATTGTATTGCAGCAATCATCAAGTAAAGTAATGCGTGTTTTTGGTGGCTAGTTATGGGCTGCACCTCAATCTTCAAGAGAGATGGCAGTGAGCCTTAACAATCGTTTTGTTGGAGCTCCAATTGATGGTATCCATCCTCTGCTACACTAAGCAAGTGGAAACAACTGTACCATAGCAAAATCTATCCTACTCATAAGAAAACCAAATCACCAAACTGTAATTCGAATTGCATGTGCAAACGAAAACTTAAAGTGCTGGAAATGAAATGGAAACAACACTACAGCAGAAGGGATCTATGGCTCTCAAGTTGGGCCCTAACCTGAGAGCTATAGTCTCCTTAAGAAACTCAGAACTAGATCACAAACTGCCTTCTTTATTCATAATCTGATGTCATGCCAAATTGGCTTACAAAAAAGAACGAAAACTGAACTGTGCTCCAAAATTACAATAGCAATACGAGAGTTTCAACAACCTATCTAAGGCTAAGGCCTTCATACTTATACAAAAACGATGATCCACCAAGTGCCCTTGATTTTAGGAGCTCGGCTATCCAACTAGAGTCTAACTGCGGATCCTGTAGGGCAGTCATAACTACTGTTCCTGTAGAACAGTTTATGACTGTTGTTCATGAAGGATAGCTGGCTGCTTCTTAGGCTCGGAGGGGAGATGAATTGGAGCTCGGAGTTCTTGGTGGGAATCACGAGGAATGTCCCAAGACCGTGGACATCTCTCCACAAAATCAGCAGTGCCACCTCATCGTCTCCTTATCCCCTTTTCCGTTGTCTCTTGCTTCCTTTTTAATGCCAAAACCTGGAATCATAATGCATTAGTCACGTAGATAAAGTGTCTAACCTTCTTCCTACAAACAACATGAATAAACTAAGAAATGAATGCATAAGAAAATAAAGATGAATGGTTTGAGCAAGTAAAATAGGCCAAAATGAGCCCGAATTGTACCAAAATTGGGGCTCATCACAGAGTTTGGCCCTTGTTTCTTCTAACTTACCCAGCTGAACCTTACTGCACTAAATGGCTGCTCGGAGCTGCTGAATTCTGTCATGGCTAGTGTCATTTCTAGGGTGATTTGTATCCAAGAGACCCCCCTGTTTGGCCATGCTAACTTTAGTTCCGCACATTCAGACCCTTCATCGTTGATGACCAACTGTTCTTCCAATGTGTACCTGGAACCGCTTCCTAGATCTTGGCTTCTGCGGTGCGCCCCCTAGTACATGCAACTTGTTTTCCGACCCATATTGTTGTTCCTATGTTATGTCTACAATGTCATGCTAGACAGGCTGCCCTTTGTCGGTGATGATGCTCTCTACTAGTTGTTGTCTTTCCTCGGTGGTTAGATGGTACAGTGACCGAATCATGTTACAGTTAAGCATCGTAACTTTGTGCAAGTGGTTCTGCCATCGTTCAGTCTCCTCCTTGTAATCCATTGTGCACGTGCTATCACATTCCCACAAGGTTCTTCCACCATCCATGGGACACACCTGATCCTGGTCCTGTGCTGTTATCTAATAGATGTAATGTAGCTCATCGTCATTGTCCTCATCATGCATGGGTTCAGTGTAGCATTCTCCTTCCGTTGATTTCAACGGAACCACTATTCATAGTGACTTCTTTTTGAATGTCATTTTCTGCTTCTTTAAGTTAATAATCCCCTTCATGTTCGTTGCCCAATCAATTCCAAGCGATGCAGGGTAAGGATTACTGTCATCAAGAATCTCTATAACTTCAAAATCGGTCGGCGTAATTACACTACCTAGTCACTCCTTGTAGTCGACCCATTGGTAAGATTGTTTGTTGGTTAGCCATTCATAACTTAATTGGGGACCATTGCAATGTAGGCTTGCCCATGCGCTCCCATGTCTATTTAGGTAATACGTTCACATCCGAGCGTAAGTCCAAGATGACCTGATCAATTTCATATTCATTGATTTGCGCAGTCAATCGCATCTCTCGTCCAGTGCACAGAGCATGCCTTCCTATTTTTCGAACTACCTGTGGTTCACTGGATTTGGTGCACCAGGTGATCAGTTCTTGCAATCCTTGAATGGCCTTACTATCATGCAGTAGTTTCATGTAGGTTTCGAGAAAGGTCATAATCATGGAGGGGTCCAACCCTGACTCCACTTGATCCCTTCTACCCACGGTAGAAGCTTCTGCGCCACCCCATTGAGCTTCCCTTGGGATTGTCCTTCCCTGTTCTGGCTCAGAGTCATGTGCCTTTGTAGGTGTATCGTACCCCTTACGATCTTCTTGCAGATGACCACCTATAGTTGTGCCACTTCTTAGTACCATATTTATACGGGGATCCTCTTCGAAAGGCTTTGCTCGCATCATCTGAATATTTTGGGTTGGTGGATGTTCAAGTGCTCAATTTTTGTGTAATTGGGCAATTAAGGTAGGATAGTCTACCAATTCATGATCAAATTGTTCACAGTCGTGAGCATAGTGTCCTGGTCTACCACAATTATAACATATTAGCAGTCTGCAGCCTCACCCGAGCTGCATTCCTCTTCCTCGGCCGCGTCCTTGAAACCCTCCTATGCTTAAGTCTGCATTCGGCAAGCTGGGGTTCTTTCTATAATTAAGTCACAACTTTGACACATTCGCTCATCATGTCCCACCGATCGATAGAAGTTACAATACAAATTTTGTGGGATCTAGGTATACTTTTGTAGTAAGTGGTAGTTATCTGTTGCATCTTTCTCACTCACCTGGAAAATCATGCAGCAGAGCACAGGTGTGGCACTTGGTCCTACTTGCACCTCTACTTTTAATGGCATCAGACCTCTCCCCACTAGATTGTTTGCAAAGACAGTGCAATGGTCCTTGTCGTGCACTTGGCTCTTGCATTTAACACATCCCACCTATGTACATACCTCCAGTTGGAATACCCTTTCTTGCTTCAAGCTCTGCAGTTCTAAATTAAAGTTTTGAAGTTGTGTGTGGATTTTCTAAACTCCTAACCCTGCATCCAGTATTAGGGTCTCGTGTATCGTCATTGCTGTCTCTGGTGCCTTGGCTTGGGTTGAGACCTTTTATTGTGACAGGGCCATGCTCAGGTGTGGTGTCAATGATGCCACAAACCATGCACAGTACTGCTCATCTATTAGTGTCATGTTGGTCTTGTGGATAGCACTTTTCAACCTCTGATCCAAATCCCACGGAGTTTCTCTAGGCATCATTACAATCTCTTTGAAACTGATAACCAACTGGGCTCCTGACTTTGGGCACCCGAATTCCTTATTTAGCACCTCTTGGATTTCGGTATTGCTTTCAGTTGGATGATCACTTGAATACTTCATGTACCAAGTCAATGTGCAATCTTGAAATGTACTAACTAGGGTAGCCTTCTTGACGTTATCATCTGTGATACCCTGAGTGTCCCATATAGATTTTTCCACAAACTAGAATTGTCCTGGTTCCTCATTCCCCACACCTTTAAATATTTGAAGCCTAACCAAACTTTCCATGCCAATCTTTGAGGTTGTTGGCATTAGGGGTGGGGTTGGTGTTGGAGTGGATGGATTTGATGTTGGTGAAGTAGTTGATGGTGTGGACGAAGGTGGTATCAGTGGGAAGTGCTCTTTGATCCACTCGACCACACTTGCTGGTGAGAACCATGCAAGTTCTTCCTTTATTTCCCAGGAAATGGAAGCAAACGGACTGTTCTCTACTCCTCTCGTTCCACGATAACCTCTTTTTCTCTGTGGTACTCTAGACATTAATCAATGTGCATAATATTTTTTTCACATAACAACATCTTAATCCACATATTCAATAATTTGATATACCTACCTCGCGATCCTTGAAGAAATTGTCTTTCAATCTCGCTATAGCTCATGGTGGTATCTATCCCAAACTTAATGATAAATCCTCTAATTACCTCATCCAACCAATGATCTACTGTGTGTGCGATCATATCCTCAGTGGCTTCTAGCCAGTGCACCAGCTCTGGGGTCCACACAATAGGCTGGTCCAATATTTACCTTTCTGCGCTGTTAGCTAGCCTTGTGATCCACTCCTATAGCTCAATCAGGAATGACACATAGAACATCTCGTGAATGTCTGTGAATATATACCAGTCTAGCGTTTCTTCTTTCGATATTCGTGGATTTCTGTTTTCCTGAACTGCGAACTCGTGGAATTTCATATCCCACCACTCTTCAATCTCTTTCTTTGTAGGGTTCCAGTGTTCCCACATTTGACAACCCTTAGGCAGATCCCGGTCCCAGAAACAGAACCATTTCTTCGCTTATATGGGCCTACCCTAGGTTTAGAAGAATTATTTAGCCATACAAATCTGGTAGCTACTCACCTTTTCGGCAACAGTGCACGAAGTTCAGACTAAGATCTCACCCAAGGTAGCATGGGATGGTTTTGGAACTAGGTTTCTGTACCCTTGGGATGTCTAGATGTGGTTTGAGAGGTTCGCACACAATCCTATAGCTTCACGTTGCGGTAGATCCACGTAGATCCAAAGAATCTTAACTTTCTCTTACAACACTAATTACAGATCTACTTTATTCGATTAAGTATTATAACCTATATATACTTAGAGAGGTATTTAAGAAAACATTTATTTCTTTTCCTCAGTTCACAAACTAAGATTAAGCCTAATTCAAAAGTACTAATAAGCATATGTGCGCAGATCAAAACTGTTTCATTAACCATAAAAGAACAGAGTTGTGATAGTTCAGAATTAACATAGAATTCAAAAGAAACTTATCTCTATTACCACTTATCACACTTACATCTAGATCTATCCTACACACTCAACTGCGGGGGTCTGCGTACACAGCTATGGACTCTTCCAGGAATCTATGGACACACACTGCAGAGCCTCTATCCTCTACCCCAAACCCTTGACTCGAACTTACAGATGCTCTCAGAATACTCTTTTCAAACACCCATTACATTTTAGATCTCCAAAACCATACCCAAAACTTAGCTACTCTAACCATAGAGCCTCGCTCTATTTACATTTCCATGGATCACGATCCACAGGCAGGCTGACTCAACCTACATTTCCTTACATTTTTTTGGGGCAGACTACCCTTTTTACTTTGACTTATTACAAACCATGCTCTGCGCACTTCGTGGCGTCTTTATCTTGCTGTTACCCAAAATTTCGGGCTTCACACCCCATACCCATTGCATGGGGATTTTTCTACCCAACATCAGTATTCCTCACTGAAGTCGACCTGTAATGAAAGGGAAAATTATAGAAAGATAAAATTGGCCTACTCCAGTGATCATGTGACTATAATAGTCATGGAAAAACCACTATATATAGTAGTGCTCAGCCTCATTTGGAGGAAAAGAATTCAGTCAAGTAAGTATGAGATAATAAAGTGTGAAATTCATTTTAGAAGGATCCTTAACATCAAGAAACGAATAATAAAGGATAGCGAAGGATGTTACGTGATTATGGGATCGTTTTTGGACTAATCCACCCTCACACGTCCGAAGATTACAAATCTGTAGGAGGTCAAAGGTTGTAGTCATATGGGTGATTTAGATTGGGTGAAGACTTCGGTGAAGGAAGTCGAGTAGAAGCGAAAGAAGTCTCCCTCCGAAAGGAGACCATTCAATGATCAAAAGACTGATCTAGGGTTTCGATTGTGAAGAAAAAAATTGTAAACCTACAAGAAGAGGTCAAAATTATGAAGGAAGTTGAGAAGAAGAAGAATAAGAGAAGCGTTGATCTAAGGATAAATATGAGGTTTGTGACTTGGTCTTGGAAGGGAGCTAGTGTCAAGTGTCTCTGTCATGGTCTTGGTATTCATCAATTAAAGGTTGGATAAGAAGAATTCGTTTGGCTTTTTCTCTACAAGAGTGAGAGGTTTTGGCCCTAGCTAACAACCTATATATTGTGTATCTTGTCTCTTTATTTTTCACGAATTGATAATCATCTTGATGATAAAAACACAATAAGAAGATCATAATCAAGAAGTGAAAAAACACTCACAAGAAATTATGAAAGTAGAGAAATCATTTAACTATCAATGCCCTAGTTTTCTCAACATAGAGAAAGGGTTGTTACACTTGGTATCAATAGACAAAGTGTTCATATCAGTTTGTACATGACAATTTTTTCATCTAGGGACATGGCCTACCTACTCTCGATACCTTTATCTCTTATCCTATAGAATTTCTCTCAACACTCAACTTGGCATCGAAATTGAATCGGATAAATCGATACCTTTCTTACATGTGCTTATCACTTTTTCTCTTGATGGATTGCTAATCAATCAAGTTTAGAGACAACCCACATAAACCATTACCTTCATGTCCATTCCCACCACCACTTATTCTGAAAATGACTTGCCTTGTGAACTTTTAGCCCAAGAGCTCGCATAATCTATACTCCCTAATTCCTTTTTAAAGAGAATGCCCAAATAATCCAAGATTCAAATTTCAATGGTCACTATTACGGCCATGGAGGGAAATTTTGATAATTTTAAAAATTTTCGAAGTAGGAGGAATATCACATGTAGCAAACAAAGACCCAGATGGATAAGTATGTGTCTAGAATAAAATCATGAGAACTAGGATACGGAGGTGTTATAAATAAGTGAAAAGAATTGTAATGCCTAGATGACGTTGAAATAAATTTATTGAATAAGGAATGTTGGTAAGTGGAGAAGGAATTGTTAGGGGATATTTCAATCATGCATTAGTTATCGAGCAAGCTGAATCGGATAGCTAGATGATGTTGTCAAAATATTTTAGGTAGTTAGACCAACATGGGAGACTCAACAAGTTGGACTGAATTTGAGTGAATGATGATAAGAACAATGTTTTTATATATATAAAAGCATAATATTTCTTCAGATTAAGGGTTTGACAGGAAGGGGGTTGAGTTCAGTGGAGTTCAATTTAGCCATTCACACTGTTGGTGAGTTCAAGTGGGGATGATTTTAGTCAAATTGGTATCTATTGTTCCATTTTTTTTCCATTGGATCAATATGTTTATGTGTCTAAATGTTTAATGCTTTAGTATCTATGTCACTCTCATGTATGAATGTTTAACACAAATAGAGATAGTTAACACTTTATTTCAATAAAGTCTATACTTGTATTCTCTTATCAAGAATGTTAGGCATGTGACCCACATTCTTGCGTAGAATTTTATAGTGCATCGTGCATCTTTTTGAAGAAGTAATGGAAATTATGGATAGGGTGCTCTTTATGTTTGCTTATGGTGTTATTTGATCCTGATATATGAGTTATGAATTGGCTTTGTTTCTTTGTCTTTTGAGGAATCATATTGTTAGATTTATGTTTTCAAAAGTATTTTCTAGCATCGAATTAATCACATCTTTTAGAAACCTATGATGAACATGTTATGAGTATAGTAAATCAATTTATAAACCTAAGAAAGTATATAAAATTCCCCCACCTGACTATAAAATCTTGGTTCTATTAGTCCCCCATAGGCACCTTCAGTGAGACTTCATCCACTTCATTGGTGATTCCAAAGGGTGAGTGTTGGACAGGGTTTTATTTGTCGAGACTACATGTCAACCCAAGTCTAACTAATCTCACACCAATAAATGGTTCCTTTGCAAGGATAAAGATCATTGTATGATGGGATTATTAGGGAAGAAGGATGTGGGAGCTAGGAACCTAATGAAGGTAGAAAGCACTAGGTGGTTTGAGCAGAAGGAACATGATTTTGTGGTGAGTTAGAATAAGGACAAAAGAATTAGTATTGAATATTCTTTGCAAAAATACGTGTTCACTATTTTCCAAAATATATTATTTATAGAATTCTTGATCATCTTAACAAAGTGGATTCAACAACTAGTGGATGAGAATATAACCTATCCACAAGTTGGGCTGAGACAGTGGACTCCAAAATGGGTGAGCCATTTGAAAGAAGTAAGAAACAATATTTTTCATGTTGAATATTTCTAGTTTGCAAACGTACTAGAAAACATATATTGTCATGTTTGAAATAGAGCCTATAGTATCACATAGTGTAATGCAATGATTATTTTTGGAGGTTCTGTTAGCGCTCAAATCTACATTAGGCTGAAATAAGGTATAACTCAAGGCTACATCAAACCACGCTCAGCCTCGTAGCTAGCCCTACGAGGACAGGAGAGGGCTCTCTCCAGTCAATCTCGATAAAATGAGCAATAAGGTGCGAGATGACTCTAGAATGGGAACTGATTTTAGGCTATTAAAGAGATAGGAAAGTTTGATTTTTATATTTTGGGTTTTTGTTTGAGAAATGGGAAAAGACAATTTTGGGTCTAGGAATGAGGCCAGATCTTTGCAGAATTCGAGTTGGGGCGAGGTAGGCAGTAGTATTAATGCTTTATGATTAAGTGTATGGATGGATTCAGAATGAAAAGGATCTGAAGAGGGCAAGGGAAAACATGGATCCTCTCCAAACAGGCAAAAACATTTAAAACTAAACAATTTCAAAGGCAGAGCATTGAAATCAATGGATTCAACCTCATTTACTCATTCATTTAGTTTCAGAAGCATAAGAAGGGAATGGAATACATTAAACATGAAAGAATTTACAATAGACTAAGAGAAAACACCATCAAGAACTGAAAGCCACAAGAATCCCATCAGGTGCTGCAACACCTCTGATCTTTCCTTAGCCCAAATATGAAAAATATGTACAATAGTGTGCCAAAATCTTTCCCAAGAGTCCAACCTCTCCAACCTTTTAAAATGATTGAAAAAATACATCTTATAGACCATCCTAACCCCTTCCCAAGCCTCTAGGGGTCGAATTCCTCCTTCTAGGAGCGGTTCCAACTAATTATAAACAAGGAGCTAGAATATAGGCATCCAAACAACTTGTCTCTAAAAGAAGGGAAACTAATTCTTACACTTGATTTTTACTTTTTTAGGAGTGAATATTCTAGAATAGGTAAAAATGAGTCCAAATTACATGTCAACCATAAATTTACATCAAAATAGCTCAAAAATTTCATCCACAAGCAAAACTGGTTCAACTGCCTGAATTTCTGAGCTAGAAGGTGAAAAATTGACCAAAACTCCATATGCGTAGCGTGCCTGAGCCATGTGCGTAGTGCGTCGTTCAACCTGATTTTGGGGCACTTCCCGGAATCTAAATTGACCTCATGATAGCTCACTGGAAATCCCTAGATGTTGGCTATCCAACCCAAGTGGAATTTCCAAATTGGGAGCTCCTTTGCCCCTCCAAAGCTTCATTCTCCCAGAAGTACTTCCTGCTAGAGAAAAAGGTGGCAGCAAGGTGGTTTTCATGGTGTTTTTGGCCTTTTGATCATCCAGAACTTGATGAAGTGCTTCAACAATACTTGAGCATGCATAAATTACCATGAAAAACCCAAAATTATAAAGTTTTCCTTCAGCAAGTGTCCCAATCAAAAGCGAGAGCATCGACGCGCTACTCATATAGTTGAAAAGCCTGTTTTTAGGCCAAAATATTTCAAAATGACAAAAATTTCTCCAAATTTGCTCAAATTCAGAGCGAAGACCCTCCATCATGTATTATGTCCAGCCAGCGAAGCCTCAGCCAAAATCTAGAGTGGATCAGGCCTTTCCCACCATTTTAGTGCTCTGCTCAACCACCTCTTTAGAATCTTCATTTTTGCCGTGACACTTTGGCAGTAGATGTATAAACATATATATCAACAACACAAGCTTGGAAATCATTCACAAGACCGTCAACATGTCTTTCAAAACCCCAAGAAATGAATTTGCGATGATCCTATGGTTTACACATTTCTCCTCATCAAATACCTATTTCCCCACTTTGAAAACACCACAATCATGTTCAAAAATGATTGAGCAACCATTAAAAACCTACTTACAAGCTGATTGTGCCGATTTGGTGTGAAACTGGACGCAACGACAATTTTTTTTTGGCTCTGAGATTGTATGGGTAGCGTGCCCACCCAATGCATAGTGCACTGCAAGTGCATAGCGGCCTTGTTATTTTACACAGGCTGGGGGGGCTATATGCGTAGCGCACTCTATATGCGTAGCGTGCCTCCTATATGCGTAGCGCGCCTTCTATATGCATAGCGCGCCACATAGTGCATTTAGCAGGAGGCTTTTGGAGGCCTTCCCGGTGTCCCAATTGATCGTGTTATAGCTTGTTGGAAAGCTCTTGGAGTCTACTTTCCAACCCATGTAACATTTGTCAATGTCGACTTCATTTTCCTTGTCATAAATCAAATCTTCCAAAACTTTTCAAAATGAGCAGAATGAGACTGCCTCAAGGTAGAGCGTTGTTGCAGTCAATGTTTAAAGGTCTTCCTCAACTCCAAGTTGAGCTCATGATATCTCATTAGAAATATATTTGTGTCTAGTTATCCTTTAACGCATCAAGAAAGTCATTTAGCCAACCATGCTAGGAGAAATCTTGATTTTCCCAAGGTTACTTCAGAGGTGCATTCAATTCTCCTGAGGCAACGGTATTTTTGAAATTTCTCTAAAACCATGATACCTATATAAAACGTGAGGAAGGTGTTTCTTCTTTGTAATGTTTTGGACTAAAACTGCTCTCAGTTTTCTAAAATTCATCTTTTATTGCTCTGAAACATCTTTTGAGTGAAACTTATCCCGATGTGTGAAACAAGGAATTTTGTCGAAATGAAGCGAAATGAAGGGGATAAGGGGCTTCTAAATTCTTGGGGAAATTTTGAGAAGTAGGGAGGGATGTTAGAGCAGGGGAAAGTGGAATCTCAGAGATTGAGTTAGGTGAAGGGGTCCAAAAGGGAAAAACACAGACCTCGCCTAGAAAATTGCCAAGTTGTGGCAAGAAACTAGGGTTTGTGCAAAAATGAAGAATTTGGGGGATCTCAATGATGGGAAGTGTTTAATAAGGTCATTAATGATAGGGGAAAGCGTATGAACATCAGGACACAAGTTTTTCTAATGATGTGACCATCCAAGAAAAATTACCTCCAAAACCCTAGGAGAGGGAAATAGACCTTATCTAAGCACAACTAAAGCAAGAACAAGTTGTAAAATGACCCAATGGAACTTGACATGATGATGAAAACCTTATGAACAATGGTACACTCAGTTTAATGGTGACATGAACCGACATTTGGACAACTTTGACAGGAGTAAAAGCAACCCCTAGACCTAATGCCTAGTGACCAAATTTTGCTTGAAGACTCTTTGAAATGACAAAATTTGACCTTAACACCTTAAAATCACTTTGTAATAACATTTTTGATCACTGAAGGAAGGCTGCAAAGACTAACACTAACATTGGCTCCAATGGGGATGGTAGCTCCTTGGAGGTGCCAAGAACGACAGGTCTTTGGGAGAGCAGATAGTTCCTTCATCCATTGGGAAATGGAGTCAAGACTCAAGATAAAATGCATAACTGAAAACTAAGACAAACTAAATTAACAAAAAGATAGAAAACTGACTCACAAATGACTCATGACTGACTTAACTAAAACACGAACTTACAAAGCTTATTTGAAGGGTAGAAGTCCATCGAGATTTGAGGGCTTCAAATCATGATGACAACCACCTGCATACTAATGAAATATGTACAATCATGTGTAATGACATTTCCAATGTAACCAATCCAATAGATGGCTACATACCAAATTTCTTCTCTCACTTTTCTCAAGAAGGCAGAACGATGTACATGTAGGCAACTCACAATAACCACTGAAACCAAGGCTTATGATAACGAACCCGGAAACATTTATCTTCTCTAGTGCTTGCAAAAGGATGCCGAAGGGATCTTGATAATGTTGAAGCACTATCTTGTCTTGAGATCCAACAGAAAAAATACAAGTACCCCCTTCATTCTGATATGAAAGAACAATTGATTTCCTAGGGATAGGAATGCACAGAGAAGTATGTGATTCTGCCATCTGAGTGTTAGCTGTAGGTTCCTTGACCATGAGAAATCCTGGCATATTGTCGCTCTCAAACTCATACTCCTCATCTTCATGGTCTAGGTCATTCTTAAACAAAAAAAAATCTTCAAGATTATCAAACATGATAGCCTTATCATCTTTGTGAAGGAAAATATTATCTGTTTGCTGATCTATAAAACTGATTACAAGACCGTCATCATTTTCAAAAGAGGAAGAGATTTCACCAACACTTTCTTGACCATGTGTGCACTGCAAATCTGCTTTAGCTTGGGCTATAACATGACCTTTCAAGAGTTGATCTATTTCATCTTCAGACAAAGGAGATAATGCTTTTTGTTTTCTTTTGCTCAAACAATAATTGTCTTCATATGACATGGCAATTAAATTATCGTTTACCACTGAGTTATCAAAAGAAGATTTCTCACTTACTTAATCAAATATCCCATATTGTTGTCCATGAAATGACCAAATTACCTCCTCATGAAGGCTTTGGTCAATAACTTTGTCTTCTTCATTCCAGATGATCTCAAAAATAGAGCTCTCCTTCATGGGATTCAGAACAGGGTTGTCTTCATCATCACGATCTGAATCTAGATTTGAAATGGCTGACTTGACTTTATCACATTCTGAAATTGAAACTTGACTTTCATGCATGTTGTCTTCTTCTATGGACAGATCTGGAATAAAACCTTCTCCTTCATCATCTTCCATTGTACTTAGACCTTGATCCTGCTGCAAATTTTCCTGTGCATCTTGACAAGTATCCTCTAAGTTTTCTTTATACTGCTGAAATGGATTTTCATGCAGGGCCTCCATGATCTCTTCATCCATGAAATTATCATTTTCATAATATTTCTCAATGCTTTGAATAAAACTATAAGCATGTTTGCAACAGTTCTCAACTAAATTTAATGATGGATAAGAATCTTTATATCTTTAAATGAACATGGCATGAAAATCCTTTAAGCAGTAAATACAAGAAAGCGGCAAACTTTCATACCAAGATTGGGCTTCACCTTCCAGAGTGGCCAGGAATATCTTCATCAAGAAATCTTCAGGAAAATCAACCTTCAACTTGCGAATATGCATGTGAAATCTAACAAAATGTAAAGTAGCATCATTCATATCATCATCTTTAAATGTAGGCAGATTCCTTGACCAATCTACCTTAGGCATCTTATTCAGAAAACCTAGAATGTGATCTCGGATCATGAGAGCATATCTTCTCATGATTCGGTCCATGTTGAAAATCTCACAGCTACTGATCTCCCTGTAGTGAGGTCACCATGAAGCATCGATTTCTGGATTGTTCAGTGAATAAAGTTTCCAGGTGAATGTTTTCAGCCTTCTGATGTCTGACCGTTCTTCACCATCAACCATCAGATCTAAACTTGATACACATACTAGGGGAATTTATAAGTTAAGTGTTACAATTACAAGCTACACCAGAGATCGACTGAAGCAGCGTTTATCTACTATGCACTCGTAGAGCAAGAGCAGTTCGAATGCTACCTGGCGTGACTTCAGACTCCGTCTGTAGCTTATAGAACAAATAACACCAACAAGCAAACCATTTTCTCCCCAGTATGGTCACCACTATGTTAGCACTCAAATATACCTTAGGCTGAAATAAGGTATAACTCAAGGCTACATCAAACCACGCTCAGCCTCGTAGCTAGCCCTACGAGGATAGGAGAGGGCTCTTTGCAGTAAATCTCGATAAAATGAGAAATAGGGTGTGAGATGGCTCTAGAATGGGAACTAATTTTAGTCTACTAAAGAGATAGGAAAGTTTGATTTTGATATTTTGGGTTTTTGTTAGAGAAATGGGAAAAAACAGTTTTGGGTCCGGGAATAAGGCCAGATCTTTGCAGAATTCGAGTTGGGGCAAGGTAGGCAGTAGTCTTAATGCTTTTTGATTTAGTGTATGGATGGATTCAAAACGAAAAGGAGCTGAAAAGGGCAAGGGAAAACGTGGATCCTCTCCAAACAGGCGAAAACATGTAAAACTAAACAATTTCAAAGGCAGAACACTAAAATCAACGGATTCAACCTCATTTACTCATTCATTTAGTTTCAGAAGCATAATAAGGGAATGAAATACATTAAACATGAAAGAAATTACAATAAAATAAGAGAAAACACCATCAAGAACTGAAATCCACAAGAATCCCAACAGGTGCTGCAAAACCTCTGATCTTTCCTTAGCCAAAATATGAAAAATATGTACAATAGTGTGCCAAAATCTTTCCCAAGAGTCCAACCTCTCCAACCTTTGCAAATGACTGAGAAAATACATCTTATAGACCATCCTAACACCTTCCCATGCCTCTAGGGGTCGAATTCCTCCTTCTAGGAGCAGTTCCAACTAATTCTAAACAAGGAGCTAGAATATAGGCATCCAAACAACTTGCCTCTAAAAGAAGGGAAACTCATTCTTACACTTGATTTTTACTTTTTTAGGAGTGAATACTCTAGAATAGGTAAAAATGAGTCCAAATTACATGCAAACCATAAATTTACATCAAAATAACTCAAAAATTTCATCCACAAGCAAAACTGGTTCAACTGGCTGAATTTCTGAGCTGGAAGGTGAAAAATTGACCAAAACTCCATATGCGTAGCGTGCCTGAGCCATGTGCATAGCGCGTCTTTCAGCCTGATTTTGGGGCACTTCCCGGCATCTAAATTGATCTCATGATAGCTCACTGGAAAGCCCTAGATGTTAGATATCCAACCCAAGTGGAATTTACAAATTTGGAGCTCATTTGCCCCTCCAAAGCTTCATTCTCCCAGAAGTACTTCCTGCTAGAGCAAAAGGTGGCAGCAAGGTGGTTTTGATGGTGTTTTTGGGCCTTTTGATCATCGAGAACTTGATGAAATGCTTCGGAAATACTTTAGCATGCATAACGTACAATGACAAACCCAGAAATATAAAGTTTTCCTTCAGCAAATGTCCCACAAAAGTGAGTGCGTTGATGCGCTACTCATATAGCTGAAAAACCTGTTTTTAGGCCAAAATATTTCAAAATGACAAAAATTTCTCTGAATTTGCTCAAATTCGGAGCGAAGACCCTCCATCATGTATTATGTCCAGCCAACAAAGCGTCGGCCAAAATCTAGAGTGGATCAGGCCTTTTCCGTCGTTTTAGTGCTCTGCTCAACCTCCTCTTTAGAATCTTCATTTTTGCTTTGCAGACATGCATGCGAGCCCAATAATGATTTTTCATATGATGGAACATGTATTTGTTTCTATCTTGATGCTGTGAATGTACCTGCGCTGATGAAGAAGGCGATACCCCTTCCACGCCATGTGGAGATAGTACTCGCGCTATTGATGAAGTCAACGAGACCCCTTCCACCCCGGGTGGAGATAGTAGTCGCCGTGATGCTGCAAACAAAGCTCTGTGGCCTCTCTGATATGTTACCACTACTGGTGCACTGATATGCTCCATCTCAGTACATCAACCTCAACAGTTGAGTCACTGTCCTGCTCATATCATTGATTATAAACTGAATCCGTCTCTGACATGGCTTTGAAAACAAGATGTCTGCAATATGTATGTTGATATAGGTGTAGTGAAAACAAAAGTTTCAAAAAACACAAATATGTCACATATGTATCAAAGTATCATAGGAAAACAAGCCACAGTAGTAATAGCTCTGTTAAGTGGATTTGCATAAAAACAGTCTCTGTTTTGATCACAAGTGAATTTGACAAATGAGTAGAAAGTGTAATGTAGTGTGCAGCCTTTGTAATGCTAGCTAAAATTTGTCAAAGGAGAAAATGAGTATGGGACTATGTTTTGTCAATGCAGAATGGGAAACAATGTGAAAATGACCATAGTAAAACAATAGCAATGACAGTGGTAATATAATGGCAATGACAGCAATGATGAAATGGGAAAGTGAGAGCGTGAGGGCCGTGACACTTTGACAGTAGATGTATAAACATATATATCAACAACACAAACTTCGAAATCCTTCACAAGACCGTCAACATGTCTTTCAAAACCCCAAGAAATGAATTTGAAATGAACCTAGGGTTTACACATTTCTCCTCATCAAATACTTGTTTCCCCACTTTGAAAACACCACAATCATGTTCAAAAATCACTGAGCAACCATTAAAAACCTACTTGCAAGCTAATTGTGCCGATTTGGTGTGAAAATCGACGCAAGGGAAATTTTTTTTTAGCTCTGAGATTGTATGGGTAGCACACCCACCCAGTGCGTAGCGCACTGCAATTGCATAGTGGCCTTGTTATTTTACACGGCTGGGGAGGCTATATGCGTAGCGCGCCTTCTATATGCGTAGTGCGCCTTCTATATGCGTAGCGCGCCGCATATTGCATTTTGCAGGAGGCTGTTGGAGGCCTTCCCAGTGTCCAAATTGAGTGTGTGATAGCTTGGTGGAAAGCTCTTGGAGTCTGATTTCCAACCCAAGTAAAAATTTTCAATTTGGACTTCATTTTCCTTGTCATAAATCAAATCTCCCAAAACTTGTCAAAATGAGCAGAATGCGGCTGCCTCAAGGAAGGGCGCTGTTGCAGTCAACTTTTGAAGGTTTTCCACAACTCCCAATTGAGCTCATGATAGCTCATTGGAAATATATTTGTGTCTAGTGAACCTTTGACTCATCCAGCAAGTCATTTAGCCAACCATGCTAGGCGAAATCTTGATTTTCCCAATGTTACTTTAGAGGTGTATTCAATTCTCTTGAGGCAACGGTATTTTTGACATTTCTCTAAGACCATGATACCTGTGTAAACAGTGAGGGAGGTTTTTCTTCCTTGGCATGTTGTGAACAAAAGCCACTCTCAGTGTTCCAAAATTCATCTTTGATTTCTCTGATACATCTTTTGAGTGAAACTTATCCCGATGTGTGAAACAAGGAAGTTTGTCGAAATGAAGCGAAATGAAGGGGATAAGAGGCTTCTAAATTCTTGGAGAAATTTTGGGAAGTAGGGAGGGATGTTAGGAAGTAGGGGAAAGTTGAATCTCATATATTGAGTGAGGGGAAGGGGTCCAGAAGGGAAAAACACAGGCCTAGCCTAGAAAATTGCCAAGTTGTGGCAAGAAACTAGGGTTTGTGCAAAAATGAGGAATTTGGGGGATCTCAGTGATGGGAAGTATTTAATAAGGTACATTAATGATAGGGGAAAGTATATGAACATCAGGATACAAATTTTTCTAACGATTTGACCATCCAAGAGAAATTACCTCCCAAACCCTAGGAGAGGGAAATGGACCTTACCTATGCACAACTGAAGCAAGAAAAAGTTGTAAAATGACCCAATGGAACTTGACATGATGATGACAACCCTTTGAATAATGGTATACTCAGTTGAATGGTGACATGAACCGACATTTGGACAACTTTGACAGGATTAAAAGCAACCCCTAGACCTAATGCCTAGTGACCAAATTTTGCTTGAAGACTCTTTGGAATGACATAATTTGACCTTGACACCTTAAAATCACTTTGTAAGAGCATGTTTGATCACTAAAGGAAGGCTGCAAAGACATACACTAACAGGTTCCACAAGGAAAATTTATCTAGTAGATAGTTCTGTCAATTAAAATTTTTCTATGTGATTGCAAAAACTTCCGTATGGAATATTATGCTATGGATGGCTAATATATTCATGCACTATGGGGAAATTTGGGATGAACCAGCGGTGGTCTAAGGTGAAGAGACCTACGATGCAAAGGGAGACAAGGGGACAAATTAGGAAGCAGTTGCAATATTTCATTAGAATAAATAGGGTTTTGAGGAGTTGCATTTGTGAAGGCATCATAAAGGCGTAATGGAGGTAGAAATAATGGAGGGTGTCATGTCGAGAAGTGGACAGATATTTCAGTGGAGTTATGTAGAAGGAAGTCGAGCAATATCAATTCCCAACATTCTGAGAAACCTGGGGAGATGGGTGAGAGAATGTCAATGGAGCATGAGAAGCAATGAATGTGATGAAAGTATTTAAGGAATGTATTTCATCACGCCATTCATTGAAGTACAGGGGAAAAAATACCAACATCTTAGCCCAAGGACTACGCATTTTATGTATCTCAGTGAGCTCGTTAGGACCATGAATGGAATTGAGCCCACCACCTCACACATTTATAAGAATATTGTGGTAAGAACTCAACATACCATGATGAATATTGTAGTAGGTGATTAGAGTCATAGAATTTTGATTAATTATAGGCATTTGTTAGACATCAAAAGAGGTGTGAAAAAGTGTTTTATTTCAATTTGTTGTCTACAGTAGCACACATTTGTCAGGTACTGAAGTGGGAAAACTAGAAAACCCTTTGTTAGGAGGCACTATGTAGAGAACAATGGTGGGAGTAGAGATGAGGATTCTTATGTTCCATCTTGTTGTTAATTATTATTGGGAACAAAATTATCTAGTTTGTGAGGTCGTCTAGATAGTGAACTAGGTGCATGACAAGGTGACTAGAGGTTACCTTCATAGATTATGCTTTAACATGGTAAGTGAAGTGTAAAATAAATACTGAAGATTGATAGATCTAGCCATTGGTGGGCATCAAGTAGTCTTTTATTAAGAAATTTTAGAAGCTAAAGTCAAAACCTCAATGTATTATGGATTGAAAGAGACTAAGTAGTGTCCAAATAAGTTTGTTAGGGATTTTAACTAGAGATTCAAAATATTAAAGGGAAAATTATCCTTTCAAACCCAATATGCATAATAAAAGGAGTGGTTCATTATTAGACTAATCCCACACATTTGAATTCCCCTAAGACAACAATAGATTAATCGATAAAAAGAGTAATTGGATATCATGCTGAAGCTAGAGGTCTCTCAGGTAGGAACTAAGGTAAGTAGTGGAATGGTGCATCTTCAAATGAAAATTCCGACTCTGACTCTTCAGCTGCAAAATTTGACTAAGCAGAACGAGAATTAGGAGAATGTTTGGCGTACAATTTGTAGAATAGAACGACACCATGAAAATGAGTGTAAGCTACTGATAAATGACATGGAAATAAGTCTATCTAATAGATTTGCGCAAGGCAAAGGTTTGAGGTGTGAGGTATGTCAATTTTAGGGTGTCACCTCACAAAATTATCCTATGATGCAAAACTATGAGACTTATGCGTGTATTATATTTTGTTATTTTTGAAAATTGATTAGGCATGATATCCACCATCACCATGCACTACATCTAATGTGAAAATTCTCTTTCGATTTACGTTGGGTGCATTTGGCAAAGGGAAATGAAGCAATGACAATAGGCTTCAACAAGTACTAATACAATTCAACTTGTTAGTATAACTAGCCAAGTCGAGGAGAAGGGATGGTCACTAGGGATATAGGAGGGCCAACGAGAGGATGATGAAGATTTGGGAAGGTTTGATGAGCCATTGTCTATTATAATTATTGACAACATAGGAACCTTGCATAATATTTTCTTAAAACCTGTTGCACATATACCTATCATGGGTGGAAACACATTTGAAGAAGATTTGGAAAATATGGAAAAATTTCTTAAAAGATGTAAAGAAACAAGCCTTTCACTAAACCATGAAAAATGTTTTATGATGTTCATAGAAAGTATTTTTTTAGTACATCACATTTCGGGAGATGGGATTAAAGTTGACAAATCTAAAGTTGAAGTCATCTCTAAGTTATCAATTCGAAATTTCCAAAAGGATGTTAGACGTTTTCTAGGATTTATAGGATACTATAGAAGGTTTATAGAAAACTTAACTAAAACAACATCTCCACTCTTCAAACTGCTTAAAAAGATTGTGAATTTAGTTTGAATCCTAATTGCTGACTAGCATTTGAAACCTTGAAAGAAAAAATTTCTGAAGCACCTATTTTAAAAGGTCAAAATTGGAAACTTCCTTTCCATATTTCCACTGATGCCTCAGATACAACTCTAGGAGCTGTATTGGGACAAAAAAATTTGTTTCTTTATGTCATTTAACATACAAATAAGGATTTGACTCCCATTGAGTTGAACTATACTCCGACTGAAAATGAATTTTTAGCTATTGTTAATGCAATTAATAAGTTCAGACACTATATAACAGGCTATGAAACCTTTGTTCATATAGATCACTGTGAAATTAGATATTTGATGAATAAACTTATTACTAATGGCAGAGTTACAATATGGTTTTTACTTTTGCAAGAATTCAACATTACTGTCCTAGATAGACCTAGAAAACAAAATATAGTTGCTGATTTCTTGTCCAAGATTTAGAATATCAAAGAAGACTCTTCGGTTGAAGATAAGTTTCCTGAAAAATATATTTTCATAGTAACTAATCAAACTCCTTGGTTTTTAGATGCTGCTAATCACTTGGTTACACGGAAGTTACCTTCACATTTGCTTCCTATAGAGAAAAGAAAAATTATTCAAGAAAGTGCAAGATTTTCATGGATCACTAACGAATTGTATAAAATAGGGCCATATATTATGATCAGAAGGTGTCTCAGGGAAGATGAAATGGCTGATATTCTCAAAGCATGTCATGATGAGCCATGTGGTGGACATTTGTTAACAAGAGGACAGCATATAAAATCATTTCTTTAGGATATTATTGGTCATCCATCTTCAAAGATGCTAAGAATATGTTAGGAGGTGTGACAGCTGCCAAAGGGTAGCAAAACATGCTCCCTCAAGTGAAATACCATTACAAACTCATGTACTTATTGAACCCTTTCAAAAGTGGGTTTTGGACTTCTTTGGACCAATTAATCCTCCATCTAAGTAAAAAAAGTATGTATTAGTATGCACTAATTATGTCACCAACTGGATAGAAGCTAAAGCATTACCTTTTGCTAACAAAAAATCTATATTTAATTTTCTTTTTGAGGATATATTCTCTCGTTTTGGTGTTCCAAGAGAAATTGTAATAGATTAGGGATCTCAATTCACATCCAACATGATGGAAAGTCTTGTGGACAAGTACAAGATCAAGCATAAGAAATCTCCTCCCTATCATTCATAAGCAAATGGTCAAGTGGAGTCTACAAATAAAGTAATTGAAGGAATCCTCACCAACATTGTGCATTTACATAGAAGAGATTGGGAAGAAAGGCTTCCTGAAGCCTTATGGGCCAATAGAACTACATGGAGGAAAAAAACGAGACATACACCCTATGAACTTGTTTATGGGAAATAAGTCTTGTTCCCTATAGTTCCAAATTATAACTTTCGAGATGGTAGTCTAGTTGGGGATGGAATTATCAGACGCTCAAAAACATAGACTAGAGCACTTAAATGAACTTGATAAAAATAGGCAAGAATTGGTTCAAAAGACTGGTATAGTGCAAAAACAGAGGACTAAATGGCATGATAAATACATCAAGGACAAGAGGTTTCAAGAAGGAGATTGGGCACTATTATTGGATTCAAAGTTTAAAGATTTTCAAGGGAAGTTTCAAACTCATTGGCTTGGGCCATATGGGATTGAAAAAGTCTTAAGTAATGGAGCAGTGAGGGTCAGAACAATAGATGAAATTCAAACTCCTCTTCTTGTGAATGGTCATAGATTGAAAATATATCAAAAACAAATTTCAAAGGAGGATTTCATCAAGATCTTCCAGAACGATTTTGAAATGAAGTTAGTGAAGAAGAATCATTCTTCTCCACCAACCTAGTCTTCTTTTTTTCCTATCTAACAAATATATTTATATATATAATAATTATTATATATTATATATATAATAATATATATATAATATAATATATATATATATATATATAGTTATAGTTATATATGGTTGAAAACCAATCATTGATTGGCATGCTTATATAGAAAATACAGGGTCAAAATTAGATGTTTCTCACACCCTATATTTTCCATTTCCTTTCTGTAAGAAGTGGTGACAAAATGCCACAGTCACCCTGCATTCTACAAAACTCATTATCTCATCTCACTTTACTCTGTTTTTCTTTTACAGTTTCACTTCCTTCCATTGCCATATTTCACCAATAAAATTTTCCTTTCCCAACATTTCTTTCATCTCCATTTTCATTTTTCATATTGTCTTATTTTCACTTACAAAACCATTTCCATTTCATTCATTCATAAACCATATTTTACTCTATGTTTCACGTTCTGCGGCTGTTTTCATATTCTGCAACTAATTATGTTCTGTAGTTGATCCTCTTCTACAGCTAATCTGATTCTGCAACAACAATTTGTTTATTAGTCCAAGCACAAGTGTCTAGTTTATAATAAAATCATGTATGCACGCAATTGAAGAAAAATCAACTTTGAAGACCAATCATGGCTAAAGTACCTGTGGATCAAACATCAAAATATTAGCAAGCAGAGGGTAAAAGTTCCAGAGGTAAATGCAAGAATTTATTTTGAAAAGAAATTTGAAAACATAAGCTTGTATAACATATATGATCACATGTCTCCTTAATTAATCATCATCTAATTTCACTGCCACGATGTCTCCACCATATCTTCCGCCTTCAATGACAAATGGTCCAACGATTCCTTCATAATTGATCTCCACTTCAAACATCATAACTTCTACTTAACTAGTCCTCCACAACTACACTTGTTAACGGTCAGATTAATGACATGACCTACTTATCTATGACTCTCCAAACCCTGAATGTTTATTTATTACATGCCAACTCTGAATCTTTTCTCTCATATTTACACATCCATTTCGTGTATACAGTCATTTTGTTTCCATATATTTCGTGTATATAGTCATTCTGTTTCGATATTCACAGTCATTCTATTTCCATATACCCAGCCATCCTGTTTCCATATACCTACTCACTCCATTTCCATATACATATTCATTTCATTTCTTAGACAATGAGAGTAGTTTTAAAGGGTAACCGAGAATAAAGGATATGGGACTTATTGTTAGAGCTAAGCCCGTAGGGGTAAAATACATGGAGGGGTATCTGCAACTTAAGGGGATGTTACAAAAGGATGGATGGTTATGTTTTATTGAAAAATTTGATGGCTACCACAAGGAAATCACTAAATCCTTTGCAAGGTCATTTGATGGCACATAAGTGGAAATAGCGGATATCGAATTTGTAGTCACAGAATCCTTCATAGTAGAAGCAACAGAACTCCCAAGACTAGGAGAAAGATTGTTTAAAAACAAAGAGTTTCATGATGAATCGTGGAAGGTGATTCTTAAAAAGCCAGGTATGGATGTTATAGCATTTAGAAAAGTTATTCCAATTTCAGCATTCAAAAACAAATGGAGTAGCATGTTGTTAATATTGCAAAAATTCATTACATGTGAAGGAAGGTTTGGGTAGATGTATGTTTATCATATACGTTTGTTAATGAATTTTCTATAGAATGGAACCCTCAATCTTACCTTTTTCCTTCTGAATAGTTTAAGAAGAATGGCAGCAAATGTCCAAAGGGAAGTTGAATCAATAGAAACAATTCTATATCATCATGGGTTAGTAAAGATTCTAGTTGAATTTCGTTTGAGAACTGTAGGGGATACATGGGAAGACTTACTGATAAGTAATTTCTTCCAGGATGATCCAAATTTATCTAAGGGAAGTCATGTTAAAAGAGGTAGAAGGAAAAATACCAGCATTAAAAGATCCCCACAAAAAAAACGATCTTGAAATGGCTCCTAAACCAGAGGTTAGGAAGCAGAGTAAGCCAAAGAGAAAAATGAAAGAAAGGGTTGAAGAAATGAATAAGGACATTCCTAAACCTTCATCACCACAAGAAGATGAAAAACTGCTTTCTGAAAGATTAACCAAGATCAAGGAGCAAATCAAGAAAAATAAGGAGAAAGGAAAGAGGAAAAAGGGCACAAAAGAAGAAACCATAAGCTTCCAAAACTTGAGGAGGAGCTCTAGACTTCGAGGTAAGGTGAAGAGGATGAAATAAAAAGAAGCCCAGTTTATAAACTTAGAGGAAGAAACCCCAGTTCAGTCCCATAACAATATTCCATCTGAACAAAGTCAATAGAACTCTCCTCCACAGAATTTTGAAGGCAACTGAGGTAGAGCTTCTCTTGGCATAGATGCAGTACAATAGAAAATATATGACTACATTAAGTCATTAGAGAAAAAGAGTACCTCAGTAGACCCAAGGACTTCAGCGAATCTAGAGTAGCTTATCACCCCATAAGAAACTATAACTAGCTCTCTCAAATAGGAGATATTTGAGCTAGAAATTCTGAATAGGCACATTCAAAAAGAAAATGAAACCTTGAGGGAACAAAATAAGTTTGATAGAGATATTCATGAAAACACAATGATACACTTGGGATTATGGTACAAGAAGAACAAGAAGCTGAAAAGGAAAAATAAGAAGCTCAGTAGAACACTTATTAACCTCAAATACAGGTTTCTTATGAGGAAGCCAAGGATGGTAGTTAGTGTAAAGAAAAGTAAGAAGAGGAAGTTGGATGTGTTGGCAGAAGTGTCAGAACAAATGCAATAAGAGGAGTGTTATAGATGTATTTGGGCACATCAATTCCAAACTTATATGCCAATGTATTAGGGCTCATCAATCCTTAAAAGAGTTGTATCATACCCTAAAAGAACATAGTCACCTGAATACATCATTCCCCAAAAGTTTTGTTTGAGAAACCATCTAGAAATTGCCTAAATTAAACCATAGTAACTGCTCCACTAGCAAAGTGTGACGCATACTGACTGGTACATTGCCAGGGTTTGATGCATATTATTATGGCCTTCTATAGGGTGCGATGAGCGAGGATGGACAAATGTTCGGGACATTTTTCAGTTGATTTCTCATGGAATCTTCTACAAACATACCCTATGCCACTTGCCTACCTGAATTCGCCCAAGGATGAATAAGGCATCCAAGAAAATCTCCAATCCCTTCTCTTGTGGAACCCATTGTAACAAGTGGAATGACACTAATCAAACCCCATGGATGACTCACACCCTTGTAATTATCTATAAATGGATCCCTCATCCAAGAGATCTAGAGGCGAGAATATGGTGAATTGCAAGGAAGTGCTGATAGTTTGTAATTGAGGATAGAGCATTGTATTGTTGGAGTGATCTTGCTATTTCATGAGTTGAAGAAGGATTGAAGCTGGGAAGATGATGCTGGATTAGACAACTGGGTTATAATTCTCCCTTCTATTAATAAAGCTCTTCAAGTTTTCTTCCATATGATTATGCAATTGTGAATGTTATCATTTGTGAACGCTATCATTTGTTCATTATATATGTCATTCGGTAATGTTTATGTTGTAATAGATCATGATGTTATGACGGTTCTTTGTTTTTGTACTTGTGCAGGTACGCTCCAAGCGTGTTAAGTACAAAGAGGAGTTGCAAGATCTGTCAAAGGGGAGAGAGATCAAGAAAGGGATTAAGCAGATTGTGGCAGCCCCCCCTATTTGGGGGGTTTGAGGGGGGCGGGTAACCCCCTTCTATGGGGTTCGAGGCAGTGTCCCAGGGAATTTTTTTTTGAACCCTATATTAGGTTGGGCGAACCTACCTATGGTTTTCGATCCATGGTTTTGGGCGCGATGGTTTTTCGTTCCATGGTATTGGAAGGTTTGGCATGTATAAATATGTATTGTAACATTGAAAGGAACATAATGAAAAATCAAGCTAGTAGTCCCGATTTTGGGATCGAGGGGAAAATCTCTGTGCATATGTGTTTTATGTGTTATGCTCTCTCGCATTGTTTATTTTCTTTGTTTTAGAATTCGTATGCAGGTAATTTCTATACAGGGTTAAAACCTACATTTGGTATCAGAGTTGTTTTGGCTTCAAGGGGGTGCCTTTGTTGCTGAGGGGTTTCGCTCGGGCCTGCGGTAGATCCTGTTCAGTGGGAGATATGCGAGATTGATTCTGGTGGTCAAAGAAGATGGCAAGCAGAGGAAAGATAGAGATTGAGAATTTCAATGGTCAGAGCTTTGAGTTGTGGAAACTCAATATGGAGGATCTGTTGGTGGATAAAGATCAGTGGATCGCAGTAGATCTGGGTACTAAACCAACGGGAGTGACCGATGAAGAATGGAAGAAGTTGGATCGGAAGGAAAATAGCACAATACGATTGTGTATCTCAGATTCATTATTGTTGAATGTATCAGGGGAAGCTACGGTGAAGGCTTTGTGGGACAAGTTAGGGACTTTGTACCAATGTTAGTCTCTGGTGAATAAACTGTTCCTACGGAAAAAGCCATATAACTTGAGGATGAAAGATGGAGACTTGGTGACAGAGCATCTGAATGTGTTTAATACTGTGGTAAGTCAGTTATCATCTGTTGATATTAAAATTTCAGATGAAGATAAGTACATCAGTATGTTGTGTTCTCTACCAGATTCGTGGGATAGTTTGGTTATTGCAATAGCTAGCAATGCAACTGCTTTGCAGTTTGATGAAATAGTCTCATTCTTGCTGATAGAGGAGATGAGATGAAAAAATATGGACAACTAGAATGGTGATACCTTATCTGTACGAGAATGGTTCCAGAACAGAAACAAAAATAAGTCATCGAGTGGGAGATCTAAATCTCCAGGAAAACCTATAAAGGTGGTGTTAGAAATAAGGAAAGGAAGGGCACTTCAGAAGGGAGTGTAAATCTGAAGCTCCTAATAAAGTAAAGGGATCTGATGATGCTCCCTTCTGTAGAGGCAAAAACCACCTCAGATGAAGGTGGGGATGTGTACTTGGCTTCTTCAAGTACACATGTAGATCATGAGGCATGGTTGATTGACTCAGGTGCATCCTTTCACTTCACTCCCCATAGAGAGTGGTTTTGTGAGTATGAGAAGTATGATGGTGGTGATGTCTTCTTAGGAGATGGTAGGAAGGCTAGAATCATTGGTCACGGAAAAGTAAAGTTGAAGT
>APFE031345498.1:0-12097 GCA_000404065.3 Pinus taeda | reverse complement strand
AAAAATTAATAATCTTATACAAAATTAAAATATACCATATTACATAGTGTTATATATGTATATGATCATATACACACAAACAAAACATAACATAATGAATCAATGTTATTTATATAACTTTTTGAATTTTAAATATTTATCTTTCTTTTTGTTTGCTAAGTTTTATGAGTCTTTAGATAATTGCATAATTAATCTTTGGCTTAGAAACCATGACCCAAGGGCATCTAAGTCGTCAAAATTACCCAAGGATCGCACCTGATCTAGGCCACATCAACCCTTAAAATGTCTAGATTTTTTCCCATGAAGTTTTGAACTCATGACCTTAACACCAAAATTTTAAATATTTATCTTGATTAAATAACAAAATATTATTTAAAAAATTATTATAATATTATATAGTATATTGTACATTTATTTTGTTCGTTTGTTTTAAATTATTGTAAAATGATTTTCCTTATTTATTTTTTATTTTTCAGGTAATGTGAATCGTGAGATGACTGACACGCCTAACTTGTAGCTTGAGTAATCGTGACCCAGGGACATCTATGCCATCAAAATCATTTATGGATCACACTCGGCATCGACCACACTAGTCCTTAGTGTGGTTGGATTTTTGCCCACACGGTTTCGAATCGATGAATTTTTCACCACAAAGTGTCTTAACTTAACACCTTGTCATTATATATTATATGCCTCGTGGACTTAAAAATATTTTCTTTATTTGTTATTATTATATTAGTATTTTAAACAACTTAAAGAATATTAAAATAAATAAATAAATAAAATACCTATTATAAAAATATATTATAATTAATTATATAAATAATTTAATTTAAATCATGAACAATTATATTATATATTTCCTTTATTTATTTATTTATTTTTAATATTTTAAAGAACATTTTTGAAAAATAACAAAAAACAAACAAACTACAAACTTATTTTTAATTAGACACCATATTATCAATGTCAAAAAGTTACATACATCATGAAGCTTGTGTGCTCTAATCAGATTTAAGAATTGCCAAACCAAAGATTGAAAATTAAGATCATTATATTATGATGATTTTTCTTAATGAGAGCATCAATTA
This sequence comes from Pinus taeda, assembly GCA_000404065.3. Taxonomy (NCBI): domain Eukaryota; kingdom Viridiplantae; phylum Streptophyta; class Pinopsida; order Pinales; family Pinaceae; genus Pinus; species Pinus taeda. Next base: position 11,006 of record APFE031345498.1, on the reverse strand, counting down.
GACAAAAATACCATAGGATAGGAGGACTAAACATACTAAGACTAAAATTGCATTAACAAAGCAGATGCATTGGAAAACTTTCTAAAAAGGCGGTAAGGAGATATGCTAGTTGTTAGCGAGATTCTTATTTCTTGTTTTTTGTTGTATTCCCTGAGGAATTATGATTGCACATCTTGAGGAGCAGGTTGAGATTTTGATCCATAACTTCTAACATGTCTTCAAATTCAATGAGCTTATGAATAGTATGCTACTAGTTTGAGATAATATGCCAAGATGTGCCTAAAAATAATCTTGGCGTGTCAATAAATAATCACTTCGTACAGGTAACTAGCATACATGACATGAGTGGAAGTGCTCATCCTTGGAATCCACTTTTGAGTTTCAACTTGCACATGTTGATCAAAAGTGTACCAATGATCTCGCCTAAACTGGGTTTCATAATGGGAAATTTCCTAGCACAGCATTTCTAGAATGATTTTCTCATAATGAGGTTAGGACTGCCTGGCTTGACTTTAGGCTCTTTTTTGGATGGAAAGTGGAGGGTTTTCGGGCAAGAGATAGGAGGGGTAGGGACAACCTTTGTGCCTGCAACAATGAGAAGTTGAGGGGTTGATGTAGGTCATGTTTTTGAGAAAATGTTGTCTTAGGTAGGGAAAGAGGAGCATAGATCTTGTAAGAGGATAATCTGGTGATAGGGAGGGACAGGTGAACTTGAGGAATAATGGCTTGAGTAGAGTGCCATGAAAACAAGGGAGTCAAGTTAGAAGGATTGGGAGAGTCGAAACAGTGTGAGAATTCTATATTTAAATAGACCATTATGTGTTGTAGCTAAAGCTAATCCACATATTGAAATGTCCAAAGAATGGCCCAATTAGAAGGAATTCAAAGAGAAAGGGTTGATTGCAGTGAAAATTATATTACCCTATTAGTAAAGGAGCGCGTAGTGAAGAGGAAAATGATCTAAATTACTATTGTTGATAGCATTGGTAGTCTTTGAAGGAACTCCTGAGCTAGAGTGGATGGAGTACTGGAGTTGCACCTTGATAGGGAAAATTTTGCAAAGATGAGGAGTAGGCATTTGATCCATCATCAAAATGCACCTTATTATCTTTAAGGAGATCCTTGTCTGAGAAGATACACAACCAGGATTGTGCTATATTATGAGAGGTGTTGTCAATAATCTTGTCCTCTAAGGATCGAAGATGGACTATCTGATTATGATTGTATGTTATCATTCTCAAATGATGTAGCAGAGTGATCGGTCATTGCTGAGAGGCAATGTTTCCTTGGGTTGAGTTTTGCTGGTGTGTGTATCCTTGGAAATGTTGTGAAACCAATGGAACGAGGATTTTAGGGATGATGTGTAAAGTTGTGGCAAGTAGCAAACATGCTAATTTCCACTTGGTCATGAATTTTCATTGTATCATTGTGGGGTAGGGGGGTTTGTGTTAGGGCACCCACCTTTGGGAACAAACTATAAACTTATTATTGTATATATCATTCATTAAGGAGGAAAAAAAAATTAATAATATATATATATATATAAATAATATATAATATTAAAAAAAATAAAATTAAATTAAAATAAAATAAAAAAATAAAAATAATAAATAAATAAATAAAAATAAAAAATAAAAAATTTCACATTGATTTACTAATAATAATTTCAAGATAAGGGTCAAACTTTAAGCCCTAAAGTGGGTGGATCGACCCTAAGGCCTTGACACTACTGCATCCCCAACAAGAAAATTTGCATGGTCATTTGACTTTGCGATCTATGGGAAGGCTCAATCAATTTGTGGATAACAGATCAACCCTAGGACTTTGAAACCTTGAAGTTGGTGGAACGTTCCTGGGATTTGGGGTTGTTGTAGTCCCCTTCAAATGATTTTGTGAGATTTTTTGTTTCAGTGATATGCATGATCCATCTGCTAGGTGGATAATGTTGATTTGATCTTCAGTTAATTTTGATTGGCAACCATGACTCCATTATCTTTTTAATGGAATATCCTTTCTGTAGACAACCAGGGATAACTTATTTTGTTATAATTTTGAACTAGGAAGTTGAGAATAAGGTCGTTTTCGCTTCACTTTAAGTGACAAATGTAAGATTCTATTGGTAAATACATAGTGAATATTTTAGGAAATGGAGCTTCACAAGCTTGCTTTCTGGCGGCTAGGTTTCCCCGGACTCCTAAATCACTGTCATTTGGGTGTTGTGTTTCAATTGTTACTTCCAGTTTGTTGTTCATTGGGTTGCTACTACAAAGGTAAAACTTGGGCTTTCATCTCGAATTGCGCATCATCACTTTGAATGCCCATGGAATGCAACAGGTTGATTTTTTGTTGTTGTTGTGAGAATCAATACATGCACAATGAATGTCCCAAACAAATTTGTGAAGAAGGTAGAATCAATTCCTCATTTGGACCTAGGGTTTTTCTCCCCAACAAAAAAAAGTGGTACTGTTGAAAAAGGGTTATTGGGAAAGTTTATTGGCTCATGGCCAGGTTATGAAGTTGTTGAAGATTGGGTTTTTGATAACTAGGAAAATCATGAACCCAAGAGAATTTTATATTATGGAAATGGGTATTACGCATTTATTTTTTGAGAACCAAGAAAATAGAGACCAAATCTATAAGTCTAGTTCTTATTTCATGACTACCATAGGCTTGTTTCTCACTGATTGGTCTTTGGAATTTAATCTCATGATCGAAATTTTGTCTACATTTATGTGGATCAAATTGTCATTTATCCCTCTTCTTTGCTAGAGTAAGGGCATTTTTAAGGCTATAGGAGATAAATTGGTCTAATTTATCACAAGTGGCATGGAAAATGGAAACAACTTTTTTGTGCTTATATTTGTGTTGAAATATAATAGATTTCACAAAAGGCCTCTCTAAAATGATTTTGCTAAATCTAGATGGTTGGTCTCACCTCCAGGTTCTGGATTATGAACATGTCCCTTTCAAGTGTAATATGTTTCATGAGTATGGACACTTTGTGAAAAGCTATACAAAGGCTTCAAATTCTCAAAGCTCTCCAAATCCATTGCCTCCTAAATTAGAGAAAGGAAAAATTAAGCAAATGTTCATTCCAATTAAAAGGAAACACAAGAATCATAGAAATAAGAAGAAACAGACATGTAAGGCTGAATCTTAGCATCAACCCCTAACAATAGTTTTGAATTCCTAAGTGTTCCAAAGGCAAAAGGTGAGAATCATGAGGTCCAAGTGGATCAACGAGTACCATCCAATAATACTCCTTTTTCAAAGGTCCCTCTTGATCGGAAAAATGGATAAAGATCAAATCAAGACTCTCCAAAGAAAAATTATGTGGTGGGAAAAGTTTCTCAAAAGGTCCCTTACGCATTGAAAGATGAAGAAATTGGTGCAATGGTCAAGAGGAAGTTCTCCTCTTTTCCTCCTTGTTAGAAAATATAACTATGTTCGGTCTTCAATAATGTATGTACTTGTCAAAAGAATAAAGAAAATACTTTTTATTATTGTAAGAATGGCTTATTAAAGAATCAGTTTCATGTTTGGGTCATCATTATATTAGTAAAAGTCCCCATTGTGGACTCCTAAGATTAATATTGAGTTTATAGAGTCATTGTACATTCGAAGAAACCCTTCTTGGGATTTTGAATCATTTTAAAAGGTTTTGTATCAAGTGAAAGATCAATTATGCACCCTCCACATCATTTCAACCCAAGAGAGATCAAGTCAGCCTAAGGACCCTGATTCGACCCACAAGAAACCTATATATACAAAGAGGTGAAAGTCATTTGGAGTATTCACTCTCAAGCAAGTTCGATATCTCAAGAAGAGTTGGAGAAGTGTGAATTTTGTTGCTGGGAGGTCGAAAGAAGTGTGAATTTGGGGGAGTATATAGAGAGGAATAAAATTGATTTTTTGGTGCCTCTCTCTCTCTCTATTTTGTGGTTTCGGTTAGGATATCGAAGTCTCCTATTAATTTTTTGTTGTCGGCTGCATGTTGGTCTTGGTCTAGGGTAGAAAGTCTCAAAGAATACTATTGAAAGGAAGAATTATCTTAACTTGGCTTTCCCCTCGAGGGGGGTTTAACCCTGGCATGTGCCTATATCTTGTGTCTCTTGTTTTTTTATCTTCATACACACAATATGGGAAGTTCTTGATGAAAGATAATATAATAAAGAAGTAAAATAAGCCAACACACTCAAAAATAATTATCAAGAAAGGAGAATCAAATCCTTGATATAATATCTTTGATTTTCCAACATGGTATCAGAGCTAAGGTCAAGAGAAGTTGAAGATCACATTTTTGTCATGGATTCTCCCTCTATGGTGAACTACATAAGATTCGGTTACAACATTTTTGGTAGATGGATCAAGAAGGTCATCTTATACTTGTTCAACAAGGTCAATAGTCAAGGATTCTTGGTTTCCCTTATAGGTTCTTTTACTCATGACAATGCATGGATCATTGATAGTGGAGCATCGAGACACATGATAGGTGAAAGCAAGCAACTTCACACATTATCAAAGGATCCATCCTCTCATGAAGTGGAATTGGGTGACAAAAAAATCTATGTTTTTAGAGGCTTGGGATCAACATCATTAAAGTTGGATAATGGATCGAATCTACATCTCAAGAACATTCTCTATGTTTCACGTTTGAAAAAGAATTTACTTTCTATTTATTGTTTAGAAGATAAAGGGGAAAGGATTGATTTTGTTGATGGAAAAGTATTGGTTTGGGGAAAAGACTCAGCATTGATAAAGTTAGGGTTATTGGAGTTCGTGAAGGAAGCCTTTTTCGGGTTATCACACCATCTCCTCAACCCTTAGTTCATATGGAAATAAGTCCCATTGAACTATGGCATTGGAGGTATGACCATCTTCATTACAGGGTCATCCCTACTCTTAGTCAACCGGTTCATGGTATTCCTAATATGAATTTAGATCATGAAGGTGTGTGCAAGGGATGCTCTTTGGGGAAGCATACTATAGAGTCATTTCATATTAGTGAAACTAGGTCTAAAGAAATATTAGACCTCATCTATTCCAATGTGTGTGGGCCCATGTTTGAAAAATCACTTGGAGGTCTTATTTACTATGTAACATTCATTAATGACATTCTAGGAAGACACGTCTCTACCTACTCAAAACTAAATATGAAGTATTCGATAAGTTCAAGGAGTTCAGGGTTGAAGTGGAAACCCTAACTGAAAGAAAGATAAAAAAATATGAGGTACGAAAATGGTGGGGAATACACTTCTAAAGAGTTTCTTTCATAATGTAAGATGAAGTTATTAAGAGGAAGCTCATTTTTCCTTACTATCCCGAACAAAATGCCTTGGCTGAAAGGAAGAATAGGTGAATTGAAGGCGACATTCGAACTATGCTCCTTGATCAAGATCTACCGAATTTCTTATGGGGTGAAGCAGTGATGACTGCCATGTATATTCAAAATAGAAGTCCTCATAAGAGTCTTGATAATACTACACTAGAAGAAGTATTCACAGGGTAAAATTCAAGTGTGGATCATCTCTGAATCTTTGGACGTCCAACATATATACATGTTCTGAACGATAAGCAAAAGACATTTGACTCGAAAAGTATCAAGGGAATATTCATTGGTTATAGTCTTTCCTCAAAAGCATATAGAATATACATAAAGGAAGGAAGACACATTGAAGTAAGCACGAAGTCATATTCGATTAAAATCAAGCTTACAAGAAATCAAAGGATATTCCTATTGATTTTGATGATGAAGAAGTTCTTGTATTTGAAGAAGAAGAAGTTCATCATGAGAACTCTACTACAAATGCTGAAGAAGAAGGACCAAATGAGTCTATTCAACCGGTGGTTGTCCCAACCACAAGGAAGAGGCCAAATTGTTTGAAAGATACATTAGAATATTTTGAAGGACATGAAGCTACAAAAGGGTCCTCCTAGGAAAGTAAGAAAGTAAAGATATATTTTTGCTATCTTGCATATATGAAAAAGTTAATTGAAGTTGAACCATCTACATTCAAGGGAGATGAGCATGAAGAGGTTTGGAATAAATTTATGTAGGAAGAATATCAATCGATCATGAATAATGGGGTTTGGGAGCTCATTCCTAGATCTAGTGACAAATCGGTTGTCACATCAAAGTGGATCTATAAGATCAGACATGTTGTTAATGGGAGTATGGAAAAGTACAAAGCAAGGTTCATCGCAAGGGGTTTCTCTCAAAAGGAAGGTATTAACTATGAAGAAACCTTTGCACCTACAACAAGGTACACTACTATTAGATCATTGATTTCATTGGATGCTATAATGGGTTGGAATACCCATTGAATGGATAGGAAGACCGCATTTCTAAATGGTACCATTAATGAGGAAGTGTACATCAAACAACCTGAGGGACTTGAACTGAATAGCAGGGACTCTCATGTTTGCATACTCAAGAAGGCCCTATATGGTTTGAAGCAATCACTAAGGGCATTCTATGCAAAATGGATGCATATCTACTTAGAATTGGGTTCTTGAAGAGTACTGATGATCTAAATATATACATCAAGGTCGTGAATAATGAGTCTGTCATTATTCTACTATATGTGGATGATCTATTCAACACTGGTGCAGAATGCAAGAAGATGTTGGGAGATGAATTTGAAATGAAGGATCTAGGACTGATGCATTACTACCTAGGTCTAGAAGTATGGCAGAGACCTGTGGAGATATATTTAGGTCAAGGAAATTACATCATCAAGTTATTGCAGAAATTTGGGATGATGGATTCCAAGTTGATGAATACTCCTATGATCACTAACCTCGAGAAGTTGAGGAGCTCGGACTCTAGTCTCATGGATCCTACCTCATATCGACAGTTGGTAGGTTCCCTAATGTATCTGGTAAATACTAGGCCAGATATATGTTTTGCAGTAAACATTCTTAGTGAGTTTCAGTTAGAGCCTCGTCATGATCACTCAATAGTTTCCAAACATATATTTAGGTATCTTCATTGCACTATACATCACTACCTAAAGTATGATGGTAAGGAAGTCAAGCTAATTGGCTTCACATAATTTGATTGGGGTGGAAGTGAGACCAATGGAAGGAGCACTACTAAAGGATGCTTTAGTTAGGGAGCTGCTATGATCTCATGGATGCGTAGGAAGCAAGATCTCGTTGCATTGAGTAGTTCCGAGGCAAAATATGTGGCTACATGTGAGTAGGAAAAGAGGTTGTTTGGTTAAGAAAGCTTCTGACATATTTGTTCGAGAAGTGTTTGGGTCGTACTGTGATTAATTGTGACAATCAAAATTGTATCAAGATGTTTGTAGATCCCATGTTTCATTTGAGGGCGAAACATATCAATAATAAGTTCCGCTTTATGAGGAACTTGGTGCAGGATGGGATCGTGAAGTTAGAGCATGTCCTCATAGATGAATAAGTAGCAGACAAACTAACAAAGGCTCTTCCTAATAAGAATTTGAATATCTAAGGAACCTATTGGGTTTGGTAGATTTTGGTGATTGTATTGATGATAAGCAAATGGAAGAGATATGTTGATGCTTTGCGAGTGAAGTATTTCCTGGGGAGACATTAGGTTAGCACTTTGTGTTGACATCTAGATCTCGAAGTTGAAAAAGTTGGTGTTGTTTATTGAGCTTTGTTTTGGATAAAAACCTGTATGTTTGGGTTGGTGGTTAGTAAGTAAGCCTGATGGTACCTAGAGGGGCTTAAAGCTTGAGTCCACCTTAGTCCCACCTGGATAGATTCCCTGGTCAGGAATCTAGTCCATGGCATTGTGGTGTTTAAATTGTTGAGTGACTGGTTGGATAGATTCCCTGGTCAAGAATCTAGTCCATGGCATTTTGGTGCCTAAAGTCCTTCATGTTTTTCATATAGTTTGAGATCTTCCATTGTGTTTGTACATTATTAATACCTTTCTAATTAAGAGGGAGTGTTAGAAAATGTAACTATGTTCGGTCTCAATAATGTCCCTGATTCATTATGTAATGTACTTGTCAAAATAATAAAGAAAATATTTTTTTTTATTGTTAGAATGACTTATTAAAGCATGGTTTTCATGCTTGGTTTATCATTATATTAGTCAAAGTCCCCATTGTGGACTCCTAGGATTAATATTGAGTTTATATAGTCATCGTACACTCAAAGAGACCCTTCTTGGGCTTTCGAATCATGTAAAAATATTTTGTATCAACTCAAATATGAATTTTGTACCCTCCACATCATGTCGACCTAAGAGAGATCAATTCATCCTAAGGACCCTCATTCGGCCCACAAGAATCCTATATACACAAGGATGTTGAAGTCATTTGGATCATTCACTCTCAAGAAAGTTCGATATCTCAAGAACATCTAGAGAAGTGTGAAGTCTATTGTCGGGAGGTTGAAAGAAGTGCAAGTTTGGGGAAGTCTTTAGAGAGGAAGAAAATCAAGTTTTTGGTGCCTCTCTCCCTCTGTTTCATGGTTTGGTTTGGGAGATCTAAGTCTTCTAAGATTTCGTTGTTGTCGGAAGTTCCTGCCTAGTCGAAGTTGTTGGAAAGGGTCGAAGATCTAGGAGGCTAACATGGTATGGAGAGAAAGTATGGTCTTGGTCTAGGGTAAAGAGTCTCAAAGAATACTATTTAAAGGAAGAATTATATTGGGTGGATTTTTCCCTCGAGGGGGGGGTTTTCCCAGGCATGTGCCTATATCTTGTGTCTCTTGCTTTGTGATCTTCATTCACACATAATATGGTAATTTCTTGATGAAAGATAAGATAATAAAGAAGTAAAAGAAGCCAACACACTCACAAGTAATTATCAAGAAAGGAGAATCAAACCATAATATCATATCTTTGATTTTCCAACACTCCTTCCTATTCAAATGTGCCTAAAAACCAAATTTTTTCCTTACCAATAAGAGGCGGGAAAAATCATAGGATAAAAAACTATGGTGCTGAGATTTTTCTTTCCTCTTGTGGGTCAAGCAGTGGGTCGCCTTCGAGCATTTTATAGAAATATTATGTTTTTGCATTTTCTTGTGAAATCAATTTGTTAAAATTTACTCCTATTGTCATGAAAAAGTAGGAATAAATATTTTAAGATTTAGTTTTGGACATTTCCCCTTGTTCTTCTTGGGAGAAGGTTGGATCATGCAAAAGTAATGTAACTCCTAATGAACTTGAGGTGCTAAGGGTTGGTCTTCTCAATATAATATATATACTTTTTCTTGTTAGATTTAAAAATGAATATATTAATAAGCATTTCATATTTATTTACCTAAAAACCTTACAAGTTTATTTGTTGAATTATTAAACACAAACAAATAATAAAATAAAATAAATTGTTTTAATATATAGAAATAAATGAAATTAAAAACACAAATTTGATATTTATTACATTTATTTTTATTTTTCATCCTGAATTGAAAATATATTTATATTTCATAAAAATTATGCTAAGCGCATAACACAGTACAACATTTACATGTATTTTTTGCTAGTCTATATTGATCAACACTATAGCAAGCAACAAATTTTTAAATTGTGATCGAAAACTATGCGCTAGAGTAGGCACAAGAGTGTTACAATGCTTTAAAAATTGTTAGCTTGTATATCCTCCCAAAAAGACTCACTAAAAACTAACACTTACAAAACATGGTTTGAGAGAAAGCTCAAGGAACTAGGGTTAAGCATAGATGCCTATCCATTAAGGTTTCGTTTTGCTAGATGGACCCCCACTTTTGTAAAATGGTCTGCCTTCTTATTGTTGTGCCTCTGAACATGAATAAAATATTTTGAATGAGAGCTTCCTAGCACATGATAGGCCCTTTTTACAATGACTTGAAGTTTGATGTCAAATGAAAGAGAGCCATTGATGAAGTGGCACAAGAGAATGGAAATGACTAATGATAATGAAATCTTGAATCTTATTCTTCGTAACGAGAGAGTGACCTTGCATAAGCATTTAGGCTTCTCCTTGGTTATTTGTGACAAATCCTAAATTCCAAGAGAAGCGGTGTTCCCATTGATTTGATCTTTAGAATGATATTATATCTACTACATTTAAATACCTAATAAAACTACAATTCTTTTATGAATTATGTATTCATAGTCACATAATATAACATAATGGTACAAATATTTTAAAACTAATATTTACTAAACATTAAATTTTAATAATTTAAATTTATTTTTTATATATCATATTACACACAATGTTATATAGATATATAATGATATATTACGAAAACGAAACATAACACGATACACTACAGTACAACACAACATATTATAACACTATAAATAACAAAAACTTAAAAGGTAACAATTAATTTGAAAAAAACAATTATTAAATATAATTCTATAAGTTCATTTTAATTAACATACTTGTGAGTGGTATAAATATATATCATATAAAGGTGGAAGGAATGGGAGGGGTTATCCTTTTCCTTGAAGAAAATCAAATTTTAGTGTTTGGGGTATGGGTACATGAACTAACATCCAAGATAAATATTTCACTGTGTGGAAAGGTCTAGAGCTCGCTATAAGCAAGGGTACAAGGAGAAGGATGATCTAAGAAGATTTTATGATTGTCAAAAGGAAAATCTTCAAATCTTAGTTGAAAAATTCCCACCAAATTCCACAATTATGAATAAGATAGCACTACAATTACAAAAATTTGAGGAGATTGCTATCTACCACGTATTCAGACATTTAAACATGGAAGTAGACAAACTTGACAATGAAGGGGCAATGTTGAGGCAAGGTATATTAGAACTAAATCAAGCATAGAGGATTTTCTCTCCACTCCCATGAGACACATCCTTTTGGTTTCACTCGAATTGGTTGGCCAATTTTGTCACTGGTTGACCTACATGAGGGGCATTGAATTTGAAAGTATTTTGATGAGAGTTATAACTATCTCCATGTGTAAGAAACCCCATATTATCCCTAGCCCCCACTAAGAGTAGAAAGAGGCAGTTACTCTACTGACCCAACTCTAGTGTCCAATTATGGAAATGGG
>APFE031345493.1:9540-32960 GCA_000404065.3 Pinus taeda | reverse complement strand
GATTGTAAGTTACAAAATGTACAACGGTAAAGAAACACACTTTACCTAACGCTAACCTAACTCTATACTAGACCAAGTTGAACTTAACTATTCCTATGTGTCGGAATATCCTAACATTTCTTGTATCAAGATCACGAACACTACATCCATTTGATCAAAATATTACTTCGGTTCCTTGATCGCACATTTGACTAACACTCAGTAGATTATGCTTCAAACCATCAACATACAAAACATTTCCAGCTTCGACTTTTTCTTTCAATTGAACAATGCCTTTTCCTTTTATGACTGCAGGGGTATCATTTCCAAAAGAAACTTTCTTTCCCTTTTCTAAAACACTATATGTTTCAAGTTTATCTCTATCACCTGTCATATGCTTTGAACATCCACTGTCAATGTACCATTGATTTTCTTGTCCTTCTGCATATAAAGCTATCCCACATCTTTCTCGTTGCGGTTCCTTCATTCTCCATGTTCTGGCAATTGAGGTTTGTTCCTTCTGAGTTGTCTTCCAAATCCTGCTCTTGCATTCAGAATCTTCATGACCGATGTTGAACTGGTAAATCCCCTCTGCGGACAGAGGCGATCCCACTAGCCCAACACGGGTCTAGCAACAATCACACCACGCTACACGCAGGTTCCTAATTGCATAAATTAGAGATCGATCAAGATGATCTACCTGGAATCCAACGCTAGTAGTTGTAGAAGAAACGCCGCTCATGTCCCTTTGCTTTGGCTGGTCACAATCCTTACGCTCCACGTAAACGGACACCTGCACATGCAAAGAAGGATACAAACACAAGCGTAAAATCCAGTATATGCAATTATATATCGATCAGAAAAGACATAACTCAAATACCATTTAAAGACACATGAGTGGAACCATAATGATAGTCGTTCATTAATCAGTAAAAACAGAGAAAGATTACAACCAAAGGGTTCTGACGTTGAACCTCCTCTGACTGGGCAAGCAGCTAAATACGCCTTGCAAAGTGACCTTTTCTCTCTCAATATTTTGGCAGCATAACCCCTCTATAATTCTCAATTCTCACTATCACTCCAGCATAATCTTGGCACTCACAATAGCTCTAGCAAAAACTAGTTGGTTTAATGCAGGGTGACAGTCATTTATAGATGGAGGAGGAGGAAGTATGCATTGTATCCGGACACCTACTGAACATTTAGCATTGTCCCAGAATAGCCACTGAACTTGGTTGTCATGGATAAAAAGATGACACTCGACCACTTCCATGAGATTTTTCCCTCAGAGAACTGACTGAACAAAGAGGAAACACACTTCAGTGCGCGCTGGATAAAAATCATAACTAAATTTAGGTGGCGCGGGCTTTGCTCTATGACAGAGCGTCCATGGGCACGCCCTCTTTGGAGGAACTGAGCCATTGGCACGGGTAAGACACTGTGGACCCGCGCTAATGGAAAAAGGGCACTTTTTAGGGCTAATCTGTAAAAGGTGTCTTCAGGGAGTTTGAAGTTCATACTCAGGAGAATCCAATGCAAGTGTTTTTAAGTTGTGTCACTGGTCACGGGTCCATAAATGCGTCCTCCAATGTGCGAAAGCAAGGGTAAAAGGGACGGTGACCAACGGTGACAAATTACTGCGTAACAGATGCCCCCTAAAGCATGAGCCTCAAGAGAGAGAGAGAGGTGAAGTGCTTTACAAGAACATATATAGCTGCCGTCGAGAATCTGCATTGAGAGATACAGTATGATAGTTCAAATACATGATATATGTGGCATGGTCGCAGCCATCCATAAAGAGTACATGATGATCAATATTCGTAGTATGGACACAGCCATCTGGTTAGGATCAATGAATAGACTCAGGTATGGTCGCAGCCATCCAACGAAAGAGTCATGTATCAAAATCGTGCCTGGATTACAACAGACACAATCCAGGGTCTTGCGCTCCACCTCGACCCGAATTATGAGTACAAGTTCAAGCATGTGAAAATGCGAGCTGAAGTCGAACATGCATGAACATCGTTTGATTACCAGCCAATGATGAAAGCTGTTAACAGACGCGAGAGGTACCACCAATAATGACAATGGTCCTCAAGGTACTATAGTACAGTCTACGGACGTGTGAATGAATGAGTCGATGTCGAACACCCGTAGAGCCATCCGATTGGAAGCCATGATGAAAACCTCGCAGTTGAACCCGAAGAACCTGCCATTTAAGGCATGCAGGCTCCAAGGTACCAAGAAGGGAGTCTCTAGGTCACTTTCTTGGATAATGAGCTTGAAGTCGACAGGAAGTGATCTTCGTCGAAGGTGGGCCATAATGTTTCCCACATCATCGACACGAGACGGGAAGAGACAATGTTGTGAAATAAGATTTATGAACTATCAGACAAAGGTGGTTTCTTTCAGAGGTCAACTTCTCTTGAACATATCAGCGGCACGACAGTGGAGTTGGCAGTATTTTCCGTCAATGGATTAGAGGTGATGATGACGTGGCGATGAGTAGATGAGAGGTCAAATAGGATCACCCAAACCCACGGAGGCAAGTGAAAAAACAAGATGAGATATCCCCACCTTGACACGAAAGCAAAGAAGTGCCATGTTTAAGAGCGACATACTGCCGACACGACTATAATTACGGTTCCAAAATTCTTTTCCCCCCCGCCATTTCTGGTGAGTACCCCAATTATTTTTAACAAGCTTGATGGGGATAGCATATGCTTGTGGTATAAGTTCGACCTTCGGTCGAATCCAACCTAGTAAAATTTTAACGAGCCCTAGGGAGGAGACATGTTAATTCCTGGTTAAGGCTTGAGAGGCTCAAAAATGGGAAACCGATCTTGAAGTGTTAGAGAATTTTGGCCCATTAATGAGATGTGATCCATGGGCTACAAAGCATAGAAAATTCTAGGGGCAAATCTTAGCCCATGGGCGAAATTTAACGGGTTTCATATTTTGGACGCGAATGTTTTTTAAATTATACCCTTTTCTCATAGTTAGCCGAAAATATATTTAAAAAATAAATAATTATTATGTTTTAGACAATTAAAAATAGGGTAGATAAAACTTCCAAGCCCAATTTCTCTGGTTTGGCAGTAGAATTTTCTTGGCATCGCCATGATTTCTAGGAATGGGACTAGTTAGGGCTACTTCGTCCTCTCCATTCATGGAAAATCAAGACTAGGTTGAGTTTTCCCTATATTTTTTTAGGCCCAGCGGTTGGCAGTTTGATTCTCTATGTTTCTGATTCAATTCACACTCCAACATCCAGGTCTCCTATAGCCTCTCGCTTTGTATTCTCATTTTTCCGATGACCTTCCTTTCTTGGTGATAAATGGGGTGTGCTTTCATGGTGATAAATTCTTATAAAGGAGTGTATAAACTCAGTTTCTACTCCATCTCCTAAATTTTTTTGTTTGTGCTCTTCTCCATCGATTTTTTCTTTCTGATGCTCTTATATTCCCTAGACCCTTTATTGATCAACGCTTCCTATGTACCTATACCTTATTTTTAGGGGATTGTAGTGTAAATATGAACACCTCTTCGTTGTTTTGTTTATATACTGTAAATCTGACCCCTCTTCATTATTCGACTTAGTGATCTAGAGATGGCTACAAATTCATTTTCAATTTAGAAGCTTATAGATAGCTAAAAATATAAATTTGTGATACATGTTGTATAAATTTACCCTTTTCGACTCTACGATACTTTTTAAATTCGTCGCTAACTAGGGATTGATGGTGGAACTGATCAAATTGGTTGCATTGTGCTTGGATGTGCTTGTTGAACTTTGTAAGAGCTGCAACTCACATTATGATCAAATTGATGTGTAAATTTCTTTCTAGACTTTATGAGTTTGCTCCATACTTGGGTAGTATTGAGTTGAATTATCAAGAGTGTTTTTTATTTTAAGATTTCGTTGTAATTTATGCAATATACTTTACTGAAATAACTTGTCTCTCTTGTTTAGATATATAAGAAAAATCTAGCATAGGAGGCATGCTAAAATACCTCAATGGTCAGGTAACTATTGGGATTTTGAAATTGGTATGGTGTAATTGTTATTATTTTCAGATACTAGTTGTGTGATGAGGCACCCGAGGAAACAATGTTGATATCAAAGGCTACTTTTGATGGTCGAGGGACCAACTTGTTGGAAATAATACGGAGAAGGGTGGTGAATCAGTATTATCAAGTCAAATAATCCTTTTCAAAAACCAAATTGTATACGCTACTTCAGTTAATTCAACCCGCGTATATACACAACTATTTAGAAGAAAAACCGCGTATACAGAGCAAACTTTTAATTTACTTAAACTTTCAGATGATGTTTGTTAATGTGAGATGCAGCATCAAATACCAGTAACCAAAGACAGTAAAACAAAGCAGAAAGACAATCACACACAAGAACACCAGATATAAGGTGGAAACCCAATGTGGGTGAAAACCACCTGCTGCAGTTCGTCTCTATATTTCTTTAATTAGAAACTTCGTTTTACAATGTACTGGTGTAGTCCTTTACCAGTACGCAGGCTGCAACCTGCAGAGAGCTACAACTCTCTCTCATTTTCCAGCTTCTCCTAGAAGGGAGCTACAACCCCCTTAGCTCTTGCACTAGCCAAGATACTTAGTACGTAGGTGTGACCTATAGAAGGCTTCCAAGCTTCTCTTCTTCTTATGAGGGACCACGTTCATCAATTTTCAAACTGGATCCATGAACATCAAACAATCAACAAGAATCAACCAATCTCCTTTTCACAAATTAGATCTGAATCAAGTAGATATTCTCCTTACAGCTGTACCCAAAACACAGTACCAGAAGCCATACACCAGAAAGCAGAATCCAGAACACAGCAGTAATAGTTAGAAGCAGCTAGATCACAACTTAGATTATATACGCTATTTCAACAGCCTGAAACTCGCGTTCATACACTTCTGCGTATGGAACAACCTGCGTATACGCCCCTTTACTTCACTGAAACTGCGTGTATACGCGTCTTCGCCTTACTAAACCTGCATACAGATCTTACTAAGGATAATTCACTCTTTCAACTATTCAATCATTAATTAACCCAGATTACTAGATAGATCAAGCAAGCGTCACATCTAGCAGATCAAAATCATACAAAGATACTACCATTCAAGCTTAAAGATTATGACCCATGAATAGAACTTATCCTTCCTTTTGCACTAAAGTTCCTCCTTCCTTCAGATCCAGATTTGCATCACCACCCAATATACCAGCTCTAGTACTTTTCAGATCTTCAATTATAATTCAGATTGTGATTTATCACAAGATGTCCTTCCTATTTTATAGCCTTAGGCCTTCCCTAGTACCATGGTCCAAAACCATAACATTCCAATACCATGAACCCAAAACTAGGGATCAACACATCTGACGAGACGCCATGGTCCAAAACATAGGATCAAGTTCCAAGATCTAACTTCCATGGACCAAAAGAATGATCCCCAACATATACGTGCTTTTGTAATGTATAACCCGCGTCTATACGCGCCTTCGTCTAGATGAACCTTTGTATATGTCTTTTTCTATTTTCTGAGTGCTTGAACTAAGATCTGATACCAAATAAGGTTGCCATCAAGGACAACACCTGTGCCATAGCTCCAAACCTGAGCCATAATGCCAACACAACTACAACATTAATGGATATTGAGAGATGATAGGAGTGGAGCTTTGATGTGATTCCATGCTCTATTGTCTCGTCACAAGTGGAGTTCTTTGTTATGATACAATTCCATGCTCTAATCTCTCCTAAAAATTGCAGTTATGTTGTGATTCCATGCTATATTCTCTCGTTATGAGTGGAGTTCTATGTTATGATATGATTCCATGCTCTAATATCTCGTTGCAAGTGGAGTTCTGAGTTCTTCTACAATTCCTTGCTCTAATCCCTCATTATGAGTGGAGTTATGAGTTATGTTGCGATTCCATTCCCTAATCTCGTTATCGTTTGTTTGTTTGTTGCATGAGAGGGTGTTAATTCTAGTGTTCCAATCGAATATCTATTTTATAAACAAGAACCCAATCTTGGATGGATCAATTGTGATTTCCAACTAGTTACAATTTAAAGCTAAAATGGGCGCAGTGTAATGGTTACTATTTTTACAATCATAAAATTGTTATGTAAATCCACAATCAGACTCTTTGTCCAACGTACTAGCCTCCATACTTACCTCTCTGCTCATAGTTAGCCTAATGCTGAGTATGAATGGTTGTTAGCATCTTGGATGAGATATTCCTGGTCATATACATGGTAGGGGTCCTTGGACATAGTCTCACTCACTTTTTCCACTCGAACCTAGTTTAAGATTTGTTTGGTTGATACAACTTTCTTTCCTGCACTCCTTCTAGACACTACATTATTGTTCAAATATTTGAGAGCTTCGTAGGTCTTACATGCTTGCACAACAATTTATTTATGGACATGTCACCTCACATCTCAAGACAACTCACACCACACCAATAGTTAGAAGACCTCATCCATTTCTTGGTAGTGGGTTGCAACATCATGATAGCAAGACATATCTCAGAGCATATCTTCCTAGTATTCTAAATCCTCCCACCAATGATCTATTAATATTTTCTTGGTTATAGACTCTAATGATAAGCGAGATATCATCAAGATGTTGATTTCTCCCTGAGTGAGCATTTGCAGCCAACACTTCCACTTCCAACAACATTAGAAGTGCCTTCAAATATATATTTTAATCTGTAGTTAAAGTTGGTCATATTATTGCTTCTAAAACACACTGTTGAAAAAATAAAAGTAGCAACACACAACCTATCACATGTCCACAATTATTTTCTCAAGCATAGATCTTGGGCATCTCACTTTTGAAACTTTCTGTCAACTCCCTATTCCTCATAGAAGCCCTGAAATCCATCAGTATTCCCTAGATGTTTTTATTGGTGTGCCACATGTTAAGTTTTCAGTGCATGGGAAGCAGACTCTGCACTCAGCCAATAACTGCCAAGGAAAATTTTAAGAACCACCCTAAATTTATATGTATAATAAATGGGCTAATCCCCATGATATATAGGAAAAATGGGAGGTGATTTTATCAATAACATAATATGTATATATAATTTTTTTGGAAAATATCTCACCAGATTATATTACCTTGTACAATGATGGAGAATCTTTCACTGAATTATAAAATCTTTTAAGATCTTGGCAAATCTTTTACCGAATAATAAAACATTGTGAAGCCTTGGCCAATGTTTTGTTAAAGTATGAAACCATATATGATAATAAGAAAACATATTCATTAAACTGTGTTATACTAACATACATGTTTGGAAAAAAGAATCATAATTTTCTCTTCCTACAAACAATGTTCCAAGTTTCAATGGCCGTGCTTTTCAAGATTCTTACAATGCACTCTTTCATATCCTTCTATTAGTTTTGATAATATTCCACAACAAAATTCTTGTAGGTGTTGATATTGACAACGATTTTTATCAAGGTAGGAGAGATTAATATTTTCTCTACAACTTTTGTCAAGCTACCACTTTTTTCAAGTTATTAAATTTCTTTCTTATTCCATAGACTCCAATTGTGAGATAAAAAAAAAAAAAAAAAAAAAACATCAATGTTTGTTTACCCCAGAAGCCAACAAGTAGCAAGCCCTAACTATATATATAAGAAAGTATTAGGTATCCCAAAGTCTGGAAGGGGATCTAATTAAAATAAGTGACCATTGTGAGAATCCTTCCAATCAATATATGAATATATAAATGTAGATTTATTATTATTTTAATTGGAAATATTCAATTAAATAATAAAATTTAGTTACGTATCTCCCAGTCTAAATTTCTTATTAGCATAATTCACTACCCTCATAGGTCTCACATTTTTTAACAACGTTGTAACATGTAGATTAATTTCCTTTTTGGCGAACAATCTCCACGTTTTGGGAAAACATTGTGGAGTGGCTCCAACCCCTACAAATCATTAGGACAAAAGAAGAATAGCACAGAAGATGAAAGGTTGTACAAACCAACTTATTTTTCAAACAACTAATCCAACATCGGTACCTAAACTTTTTCATAAGGATATCATATTGAGAATGTTTGAAAAATGGTGAGAAATCTTCTGTGAGGGTCATCCAGAAAGAGTGGTAAGGTTTCATTGGTTTGAATTTTTTTTGTTAAATTAGAAAAAGTTAAAAACCAATATTAATGGAGATATCGGTATTTTTTACTAAATTTTGTGAAGTGACTAAATATAGCTTTAACCATTCACTTTAAGATGTTTTTACAATATAATTTCCTAAGTCTATTTAATATCTTCATTATCATAAAAACCAACCTATATCCATCTTAACTTCACATCTACCACTCTTAGGGGTATGAAATCTATTTATCCCTCTGAGCACTTGGTGGACCCAGAATTAAGATGGATCTAAGATAATAGAATTTCCCTTTAAAATAGTCTATGCTCACATGAATACCATGGTATTACCATGGGTCAATACCACGAGCTATCATAAAAATTATGGAGATCGAAAAATTTCTCCATCTGTAGTATCCATGTTCTGTGATCCTTACCATCAAACTTCCTCATATCGATCTTTGGAATATGGCGGTTCTTTGATCCAACGTTAGAGTCTATGAAATCATGATTAACATTCATTTATTTCTCATCATGGGTTTCCTTTAATACCCTTTCGCCATTAGTAACCATTTCTTGTAGAAACTTCGTCAAATATGTCTTCAAATTTTCCATGCCTTTCTTTAAATCATCTATATTATCTTCCACATTGTCCATCTTAGCTTCCACGCCGTCCATCTTAGCTTCCATTCCGTCCATCTTAGCTTCCACATCGTCCATCTTAGCTTCCACGTCATTCATATTAGCTTCTACACCTTTCTTTAAACCATCCATCTTAGCTTCCACACCTTTCTTTAAACCATCCATCTTAGCTTCTACATCTTTCTTTAAACCATCCATCTTATTTTCTGTTACACATTATTCAAGTGAAATTTGTAGCACATGGTCTCATAATTTTGATATATCATGTTGCATTTCTTCTTCTTCTCGATGAGTCGTGCTAGAGATTTCAGATTGCTTACTAGGTGTTTTCATTTTCTTTCTTTAGGTCATCAATTACTGATAATAATGCTTCACTATTCACTTTGAATTCCTTCAAACTAATTTTTCAAACCAAGCTTATGCAAAAATTAAAAAAAGACTACACACCCTTTTTCATTTTGTAGGAGCTTGATATTGAATCTAATGTATCTCTATAGTTTTGGATCTGTTGGATCTGAAATTTCTTCCTGCGGTAACCCTCTGGGTAGTCTTTCTAACCCCACAAGTCTGATCAAGATTGGATTCTCCAATGAAGAGTAATGTGAAATCTCCCACGATAACTTGACTGTAGACTAGTTCACTAGAGCAAACTTGTACGATGTGCTGCAGGTCACTGTTTCAACCTTAAGTTCTTAAAATGATGCCCAAACAAACTAAATTTTTTCCTCTTTCTTTAATTCTGACAAAAATTCAATTTGATGCTTGAAGCAAAAGTTATGATGATTTCCCAAGGTGACCTGTTTGGAATGTAATTCGGGGGTCTGCAAAAACTCTAACTCCCTCAAATTATATTTTTGTAAATATAGTGAGACAATATCTAAAATTCAGAGCCAAGGTTCAGACCGATTTATTCTCAAATGGGTTTTTTTAGCTTCTGAAACTTTGTAGCGAAAGAGTTATAGTGAAACTTCCACAATGACCTATTTTAGATGAAATTCTGGAGCTTGTAGAAACCCTAACTTCCTCAGATCATATCTCCGAACATATAGCAAGAAAAAATCTGAAATTTGGACTTGAGGTTCAGAGATATTTTGTCTCAAATGGGTTTTTTTTAGCTTCTGAAATGTCACAACAAAAATGTTATAGTGAAAATTCCACGATTACCTGTTTGAGTAGTGAAAGCTTAGAATCCAAAGCTTTGATACCAAATTTTATTAAACCAGCTCACAAAAATATATAAAAGATAGATCAATGCCTTAGAATTCAGCCTCTTTGATGGGGCAACCTCCTTTACATTACATAAACGAAAAAGTATTCGATGATTCAAATGACAAAACCTATTTTCTATGTATAGGAGTCTAAAGGGTAACAATATAACCAAACCTACTTAACAGTAATAATATAAAGGCACAAAAATAACAATAGAGGGATTCTATGGGGCACAATAATAACAATGTGGGGACAATAGGGGTACAAAAATAAAAATAAGGGATAAAACGACAATAGTAATGGGGGAATCACTAGTATTATAGTGACTTAATAGATAAGTAGTTGAGATTGCCATGGAGAATTATTGGTCTTTCTCAAAAGCAGAAGTTGTTTTCAGCTCGAGACTGAGAGGTGAGTTGATGAGGGAAGTCCTGATGTGGATCAAGGTGTTTATGATGGAAGAAGGAAAGTTCTATTCACCCGCTGCGGGGATGGCAACATAAATCCCCGGTACCAGGGGGAGACATAGAGGGGGGAATGCTACCAGTTGAGAGATAGAGATGTTGCTGAAGGGATCGATGTTGAAGAACTTAAGAAATCAAGAGATGTTAGGGTGAAAAGAAGGGAAATGCTAGTGGATAAGTGGCAGGCGAGGGTGATTCAAACTCTAGGGAAGAAAAGGATGGGACCCCACCAACTAAAAGTGGTGAGGGGAAAACCCCAAGTCGAAGAGGAAGGAGAAGATGGTAATGGGCAAAGTGAGAGTGGTGAAGGAAGATGGTAGTCATGAGGATATGAGAATGGACCTTCCCTGCATGTTGTGGAATCTATATCACAAGTACAGGTTGCGACAGATAGATCACAAGAGAAGGGGCTGCATGGGCATGGAGAAGGAAGCAAGTAGGATATGGGAGAGGTGATGAGGAGGATATTGAGTGAAGAGGAAGCATCCATTGAGAGTTAGCAACAATACCCTCGAGATGAAGGTACTGTTTCCCCTGATCTTCCCCTAGTACTTTACCACAATCCAAAGGAATTTATCATTAGCTTAGCAATGGCAGTGATGATATATAATGCACAGGAAAAATACCGAGCCCAGTTCAACATTAGGAATGACACAGGAACCAGTAATATCAATAAATTAGGATTATAGGGATCCCAAGTTGACTTACACTCTAGACCCAAACCACCAACAGGATTAGTTCATTAAGGCACTATTTCCTTTGATTAGAACACTGTTAACACAAAAAAGATAGGAACCCTCTAGGATGTATTGGAATAAGCCTCGCACATAGAAGTGATGGTGGGATACCCACATGAGTACACGGGAGGGGTGAGCCTGCAACACCCATTGATTTTAGGCCTAGAGAACTAGATCATGACCTTAACGGAGAAATTGAAAGATCTTCGGCAAGTGTGTCCAGGCAAGCCCAATGTTTAGTGCACCCACAGCATGGTTGTGAGGGATTAATCATGTAGGTGGGGTTATGGGGTCGTTAGGAGCTCAACCAACTATGGAAGTTGTAGAAGTGCGAGCACAAGGAGCCTTCCTAGGGAGTAATACTCAAGATTTTAGTGAAGTTTGTAGGGTGTGTGGAGACCTGCCACAAATGTGCCACATTTTGCAAAAGTACTCTAATGTCCCCAATAATACCTACTATGAGTTATGCGCATCAATGACACATCACACCGATCAGTGTCGAGCACTAGATGCCCTAGCAGAAAGGCTGGAAAGGTCCACATTCAAGGTCAATGAATAAAAAAAGAGGGGATGAGGAGGAAATGGGCGAGGACAAAGAACAGGAGGAAGAGGGCCTATGAGGTGCTACAACTACGATCAGGAAGGGCATGTTGCAAAAGAATGTCTGCTATCGAGGAGACCCTGGTGCGCGTAATGTTGAATTAATACCCACGCAAGAGAGGATTGTATGGAACTCATTGCAAAATGGGAAGAAATGACCAGATAGAGAGGGGCCAACTTCGTGAATCCTAAACCAAGGACCGGTGATATCCTCCTAGCAACCAATATTATTATAGTCACCAGGGGAGGGAAGAAGATAGGGGAGGGCTACTACAGAGAGGAGCGTCGCTTAATCCTTAAAGTAGCATCTCCACAGAAGGGGTATCATCCTGAACACCAAAAGTAGTACTTCAGGAGGTAGCTAAGTTGTTCGGAGGGATGACCGCGGAGAAGGATACTAAAAAACCATAGAACCACATGCCTGATCACACCCAGCCGATTGGACAATGGTTTAAATTGTTCTTGAAAATTGTTGAGGATGAAGACATGCTAAAAGAATTGAGGAAAAGTCTAAAGGTTGTGGTGTTCCTAAAGGAAGAGGAAGTGGATCGACCAGGTGCAGGGTTGCTAGAGAAGAGTTCAAGAAGAGTGAAGAAGAACAAGAGAAGAAGTGGCAAGGAGTTCTAAATCAATGCGCAAGTGGCGGGATTCCAGATAAGAGACACCATGTTAGACTTGGGGTCAGACGTAAGCATCCTACTTAGGAAAAATTGGGAGGAAATGGGGAGGCCTCAATTAAAATAGTTGCCAATTCAACTAAGAATGGAAAATCAGTACTGCATACTGCTAATTGGGAGATCGGAAAATGTAGAGGTTGATGTGGCGAGGGTGAAGACGCACACATAATTTGAGATGATTGTCATCATGGGGGATAAGGACCCATACTCGACACTACTAGGGATTGACTGGGCATATGAGAACTATGCGGTCATAAAATAATGATTTTTGAAGCAAACAGGTTAAGGGTGATCCAACCATTAGACCCCTACCAAGGGCGTAGGTTCACAGAACGAGCATATGATAGGGATGAGGTAGAAGGATTAGATCAAATATACGTGCTCACAGCAGGGAAAAGGGAGGACTAAATCAATTCGATGATTGAAGGATCAGTGAGCTGGTGAAATATCCAAAACTTGGAAGCTAGCTCAAAAGTTGCATGGGATGCATGGTAGCAGGGGGGATACGAATTGACCACTAGACACTGTGCAATGATAATCCGAGTAAACTAGTGAGAAAGGGAGATAGCTGACTACCCAAGGTACCATGGCCTTGAGCCAGTGGACACCTTCTCAGATAGAGTAGACTGGGAAGTAACAAAGGTTCAAATGATATCCTATCTAAGTATCGGCCTCATGGCAACTCCAGGAATATGGTGAAGAACTCATTGCAATACACTAAAAGACTAGCCAAGTGTTAAACAAACCATGAAGGAAAGGTTTTCCCAGGACAACGATTAGCCACAGGATAAGGAAAAATACAAGGGGGATTCAAGTTCCGAGGAGCACATTAAGGATTGCATGGTAAATTGGAAAATCAGAGGAATGCCGAGGGGCCGGTGGGTACACACATTTATACATACCCTCGGACATGTTCTCCAGGAGTGGTATATCCAAGAGGAGCTCTATCGGCAGATAATAGATTGGGATGCCATGGAGGCACAGTTTGTTAGCAACTTCTCATTCAGAAGGGACGAGGCACAAATGACAGGCCCACTCCAAGCAATAAAGGGTGTTCTATTCACACCTAAGCCATTGGTTGAGGGAGGGCCCGATGAAAATTTGATGCAGTATTTGTGTCAGATAGAGTCACCAGGATATGCAGCGTGCGACAAGGTAGATGCATGACTAGATGATGATGATGGGATGTAGGGACTGAGGCATCTAGCCTTTGTGGAATTGAAAGGGGAGAAGGATATTTGAGAGAGCCACCTGTCGAAAAGTGCTCACCCTCTACCAATGAAGTTGAGGAAGTAGAACGTTGGGGCATAGGATAAGCTTGAGATATCATTGGTGGGAGACTACTAGGATTAACAAACCACCAAGGAAATTTTTGACTTATTGCACGTATATCAAAACCTATTCTTAGCTTCAGTGGCAGAACTAGAGGGAATAAAAGGAAACCTTGGGGAGATGAAAATTGTCTTGAGACTGGATTCCTGACCGGTAAAACATAGACCATACAGATTAAACCCAAGGGTGAAAGATAAAGTTAAGAGGGAAATTGACAAAATGCTAGAGGCAGGAATCATCTTTCGAGTCGATGAATCTAAATGGATAAGTTTGATAGTTATTCAGAACAAGAAGGATGCAACTAAAATTAGAGTATGTGTTGATTACAGGAGCCTAAATAACGCATGTGTTCATGACCTGTTTCCCATGCCCTTTAGCGCTGAGGTCCTAGGCAATGTTGCGAGGAATGAAGCATATTCATTCACAAATGGTTTCTTGGGTTACCATCAAGTCAAAATAGCTAAAGAAGATAAGAGGAAGCCAACATTCACTATGGAGTGGGGGTCATATGCCTACAATGTCATGCCATTTGGACTAAAAAATGCACCAACGGTCTTCTCAAGAATCGTCATAGCTGCATTCAAAGATTATATTCATAATTTCCTAGAATTTTACATGGATGACTCGATATTATACAACTTATTGGAAAAACACACCAGCCTATTGAGAGTAATGTTCAAGAGATGTAGACAATTGCAGATCTCCTTAAACCTCAAGAAATGTATCTTGTTAGTCCCCTTTGGAAATCTGTTGGGCCATATCATCTGCAAGGATGGAGAATGTGTATACCCTGCAAAGGTTGCAACAATTATCCACATGGAAACACCATTCAATTCCAAACAACTAAGAGCAACGCTGGGGCATACGGGGTACTACAGGCGATTTATCAAAAATTACGCATCCATCAAGGCTCCAATAGAGAAATTACTGAAGAAAACGAAAGAGTTCATTTGGACAAAGGAATGTTAGACAACTTTGAATAACTTAAAAGAGAGGCTAGTAAGTGCCCCTATATTGGTGTATCCTGATTGGAACAAAATCTTCCACATGCATATCGATGCATCAGGAATAGCATTGGGAGTGGTCTTAGTGCAACCAGGGGAGAAAAACATGGACCCTCCAATGTACTATGCTAGTAGGAAGCTTCCTACTGCAAAAAGTAACTACATAACAACCGAAAGGGAAGCCATGGTAATGGTTTACTCTCTCCAAAAGATCAGGCACTACTTATTGGGTGTGCCATTCAAATTTTTCACAGGCCATTTTGCACTCAAGTATTTAGTAATCAAGCCAGTGCTAGAGGGTAGAATATGTTGATGCTTGTTGTTGTTCCAGGAATTCATGTTTGAAGTATGGGTAAAAGCCCAACAGACTTAGTGTGGAACTAGACCACTTGTCGTGACTAGGAATAGGGAAAATGAAGGAGCAGTATATGATCGGTTGCTTGATACCAATTTATTCAGAGTAGAGGTAATTCTAGACCACCTCAAAAAAATCATCTCATTCTTGTCAACTGGTCACTGCCCAACAGAATACACAGCAGTGCAGAGACGACACTTAGTGGTTAGCGCAGCAGATTACCAGCTGATTGCACGACATGTTTATAAAATGGGCTTAGATCAAATAGTGAGGCATTGTGTCCTTCAGC
This sequence comes from Pinus taeda, assembly GCA_000404065.3. NCBI lineage: Eukaryota > Viridiplantae > Streptophyta > Pinopsida > Pinales > Pinaceae > Pinus > Pinus taeda. Next base: position 17,534 of record APFE031345493.1, on the reverse strand, counting down.
ATGAAAGTAATGATTTCTTATGGGAGTGCCATGTTGGGCTCGCACAGGGTCATGTAGGAGGGAAGGCCACCAAAAGAAAGATACTACACGTAGGACTGTGGTGGCCAACTATCCATAAGGATTCTAGACTGACCCTATGGGCATGTATCAAGATAGTAAAGAGACTCCATAAGAAAACTCCATTTCAACTTGTATATGGAAGAGAAGTGATAGTACCAACAAAATTTATACTACCAAGCATGTTCATCTCAGAGGCAACAAGAATGACAAACAACAGTGCCTTAAGAGAGCGACTAAACTAGTTGATGGAACTTGACGAAACTCGATTTTTAGAAGAATTCCATCAATTAGTAGAGAAATGAAGGAATAAGGCCTGGCATGATAGGCATAACAAGAGGAATTCATTTGCGGTAGGGGAACAAGTGCTCTTCTATGACAACAACTTCCAAAAGTTCCCAGGGAAATTACAGATGCACTAGTTGGGTCCATTCATAGTAACAAAAATTTGAGATTCGGGTGCGTTTAGGCTTACGCGACTGGATGGAGTCTTACTGCATGGATGGCTGAATGGCGCATGCCTAAAGCCCTTCCACAACTAAAAAAAAAAACAACAAAATGGATGGTAGATATCAAAATGTTTGTGGTAGAGTTTTCTTACCGCAACCCATTTGTGGTCGGGGGGGAGAAGTAGCATTAGTAGGCACACATGTATTCCTCGTCAGCAGAGTCAGTCAGAGGGGTAGCATCAGTGGATACACATGCAATCCTAATTAGTAGATTCAGTGGCCACATATGTAATCTTAATCAGCAGAATACACATAGGAATGCACTTTTTCCAACATTTATGACTAGACGGAGACCCATCCCATCTATTTACTGGTAGTCATTTCCTGGTTAAGCAAATAAGTAGTTGTCAGAGTAGGAGCCACAATATCCTTTCCCATTAAGTGTAAATTTAGTTAAAAAATAAACACATCATGGAAAAATAAATACGCCATGCAGCCCAATTTATACCTTCACGTCGACATTAGGACTGTCATGTCCAAGTCGGTCAGCAACGACAAAGTCTAGCCAAAACGCATGCGAATATCGATGGAGTAATTAGCTATTAAAGCCTCATTAGTCATGGAACATCGTGTTAAGACCGGCTACTTAATTGGCAAAAGAATGAAGGGAATTCTGGAATTCCAATTCTAGACAACATTAAGAGTTACAAGTTCGCTCTGAAGAAGAGGGGCAGAGACAGAAAAGCAGGAAGCCTCTAGTGCAGATATTTTATCATAGGAGAAAGAAGATGGCCAAGAGACTTCTATTAGTTCCACAAGATGCATTGGATGCATGAATTGAAGCAGTCGGCAATTTATATGGAAAGTATGACAAGGCCAACCTAATAGGCAATGACTTCACAGAATATTTCCACTTCCCGACAGTGAAGAGAGAAGTTTATATGGAATACATCATAGAGGATGGCACGAAGTCCTCCAGGGTTAGGGAAGAATTCAAGGGACTACAAAGATCAACACTCCTCCATTTGAGGAGCCTACCTATGTTTGACACTCAATTTGCCGCAAGGCAGTGTACCAAGATGCTAGTGAGAAGGATGCATGGAGGTTTGTTGTGGCTAGATAAGGAGTACCTCATCCATGTGGAAGATATCATTCGAGTCACAGGACTGGCTGAGGGTGGAAATGCAGTCAACATTGTGTACTAGGCAAGGGCGAAGCAGGGTAAGAAATAGAGTGAAGACAACATCTATGCCAAATATGGGACCGAGCAGGGCGAAGTCAGATAAGATCAAAAAGGATGACATTAGATTTCCTTGTTACCTCATTGCAGGAAAAATGTTGCAGTACTTCACAAAGAATGAACGCGCCATGGATTACATCTCAGTTGCGGAACATTGCTACTAAGGGGAGGTGCTCAACTGGTCAGCCTATGTTCTCAATGAGCTATTTGAGGCATGCGAGGACATATACATAAGGGGTACTGGGTTTGTGTTTGGATATCTGCTGATGTCGCTGGAAATGTGGAATGGAGGCCACCAAAGGAGAGGCAAATGGCACCCATCCTCGAGGGGCAACAAATTGTTCTCTGGTATGACCACTAGAAAGCATTAGGAGACCCTAGCACAAAGGAGACCAATGAGATAGCCTTCAGGGACTGGTATGAGTAGATGCTGGCCACTGTTAGGTCGCTGGAGATGACACTTAAGGCTCTGCTAGACGAATTCTCCGAAGACCTTTGGTTTGGTGTCTCTCAAGTGCATACATACCTGCAGCCAAGGTGCGCCCATCCTCAAACTTTCAAGATGAGACCTTTGAGGTTTGTCCTAACTAAATAAGCACTACACAAAGAAGTGGGCTCATGGCCGGGAATGGCCTAGAAAATAGCAGAACGTAAGCACAAGTACCTTTTTAGAGTGCTGACTCTATAGGGGCAAGGCAAATATGGGGCCGAGAGAAACAAGAAGCGTCTAGCCGAGGACAAAATCTAGGTAATGGTGCTCTAGACGGAAGAAAAGATGTTCGAGATTTGACGAACAATCACGAGCTTCGAGTCAGGTGAGAGCAACTATGCTGCCATATTTCAGGGCTCCACCATGTTTACACCAATCGTCAGGACACCGCTAGCCATGAATCCCCCAACAGGCATAGCACAAGCCCCCTCTCAGCCGACAGTCCCCAAGCCCAAGAAAAAGCGAGTCGCTCAAACCTCGACTGTCAAGAAACAGAAAGTTGATCCGCCAACTACGATCGTTGACCTCACTATGGAGGTCGAGCAATCAACCCTTGCAACAACCATCATTGAAGATATCCCCACCACCACGTCCACCGCATTACACCAATCACGAGAGTCATCCTTGCATACCACATCAACCTCTGTGACTTTATCTGAAACCCTTTAGCCTAGCCCGCGAGGGACGACTGCGAAAGAAGAAGTCTAGTCGGCTGGGTAGACAAACGGCACCGCTCATACAGCTGAGACACAACCTACAGAACTCACCACATTACCGATGCTTGTGTTAGACCCACCAATGGGGGGAAACTTGGAGTCTACTCTACATATGGGGGTGGGGTTGAGCCAAACCTGCCACCCTTCCCTATAATTCTCTTAGTCCCCCTGATTCTTAGCATCATTCCAACCACTCCACAGTTCACCCAGCCATCACAGCAAGCCCATTCGACTACCTCCCATTTCGACAAATCAATTGCCAATGGCCTATCCCTACAGCAGCAGTTCACAGAACCTATGACAATGCAAGCCAAGACGCTCCAGCATTGGTCATCGACCCAATTGTTTTCATTTATTCAGCAAGGAGCACATAGAGCCAAAAGCTTCCAATGAAGACATAGCCGAGGAGCACGAACAATAAGCAAAATAGTTGCAAATGGTGACCAATGAGTGGGATCACCTGTGACAAGCCAACGTTGGATTGCATGGCAAGGTCGACGAGGTATCGTAGTAGTTTATATCATTGGCCGATAATCACTAAGTCAATAATATAGAGTAGGAGTCTTTGTGGATGAAGAAGATCATCAGAAGATCATCAGGGATCTACAGCCATCGGTCTGAATGCAGGTGCTACTTCTGAAGGATGTGTGCAACTCCAATGGGCAGTAATGGAGAAACATTGAAAGCCGACAGCCAACTAAATTGTCATTGCACTCAGCCAAAATGTTTACTCAGCCTATCGATGCAATTCTCACTTGATAGGACATCGCCATTCGAAACTACACAGTGTTCAGTCAGCAGACAACGGCCTCTGTCCCAGAGTTGGAGCCTTCGTTTAGAATGGGGGAACAACATGAGCAAGAACACGCAACAAAACAATCTACCACCATGCAAGCAGTGATCAAAGTATTGGAAGAACCTGCATAGTCGAAAACAAAACTAGAGTAGGCAACAGCGTAGCCACTACCCGTAGGATCAACAGGGCCGACAGAGGATGAAGTGACTTGACTCGAGGATGAGTCAAGGAATTTTGGTCGGGGCCTGTTCAGGCCTTCGTTTAAATTTTGGAAAGGATTTGACACATTTTTACTGACTAAGGGAAGAAAAGGAAATGGGTGGTAGCAATGGTTAGCTAGTGGAACAAGCAGTTGTGTAAGAGTTGTGGCAACATGGCAGCGGGAGGCAAAGACAACCGAGGGGGAGGGAAGGTGTAGAAGTAATCGAGGGGAAGAACTGGTAGTCTAAGTAACAAAGAAGGGATATAGAAAGACAAGACCAAGGAAGGAGAAGGGTTAGATTGAGCAAGGGTAAGAAAAGGTGAAAATGATTATGGTTGCAGCCGAAAGGGAAGAACACAAGAGTCGAGAAGACTTGATTCGTGGAGTTGCACAGTACTCGCAAGACTAACCCAGGTATTTTATGTAGTTGTTTACGACAGAAGTCCTATGATGTTGTAATGGTTTACTATTATGATTAATATAAAGATCTGCTAAGATCAGTTGCAGTTTATTATGTATCTGGCCCTATGTATGAGGAATCTTTAAACTTTCTTTGAATGACATAATTGCATGGAATCAGTAGTTCATATGACATCATGAGCATGTCATTATCTCTGTGTTTTATATAATGTATTCATGTATTTGATCTAATGCAACTTGGTTAAGCCTTTCATGACTCCATTCTCAACCCTTCTCCCTTCTGGTCGCGACACGCCTGGGGTGAGACTCCTTGCCCTTTGGGGTAAGGTTGAAATGTTGGCGTTGTCCTAGACTACAATAGACCACTGTTGGCCTCCTATGGCTGAGCCCAAGGTCTTCCCCCTGATGACTCTCACGAGCCAACCACAATAGATAAGATTATTGTAAATTTATAACCTTTACCATAAATAAGAAATTATCATGAGAATCTTCATATACATTTTTTTTATATTTGTTTCTTAAATATTTCCCAATTCCTTTAATCAATAAAACCTTTCCTTCTCTACAACTCCATGATATTTTAAGGTGTCTTCCTATATTGCAAATATAAATGAAACATATGACTTGTATGGAGAGCATTACAAGGATCGCGGACCAAGTTACAAGCAAAAATGCAAAGGGAGATCTAGGAGATCCATCTTGTCACTAAGAAATATTAGTCTTCCTAACACTAGGCCTTCATTCTTGACTCATATTGTAGCTACGATAGGGCTCAATATGCATTTCCTACCATTACCTAGAACTATTCATGATTATCCATATTCCTTCATAGTTTACAACAAATTCCTTTTTTATGCTTTTTAAATTCAGCAAAATTCTTGTGACAAATATCTATGGAAGGTGAACAACCAAAGTGGTCTCCATCATGGTGTTGGCACCTACAATGAGAGTGGAAGGTGGCACTACTTCTTAATCCTCCTCCTTCTCTACCAATTCCTTTTGTAGGTGAGTCACCATTTGTGTGATTCTATCCTGACATTGACACTCCAACTAAATAAGGAGACTTATGGACTAAGTGGAGGCCGACAAACATGATCCTTCATTTCCTCTTCCTTAGCCTTTTCTCATATAGTTTTCTTATTATGTTTAATTTCTCTATTTCCCTCATTCTCAATTTTGCCTTATTCAACTTTACAAAAGTATCTACTTGCAATGTTTACCAACCTTTATTATATACAAAATTAAATTACAAAAATTTAATCTTACACATTTTTTAGTTCAACATATCAAGCTTTACCTATATGAACATGTGAGGGAGCCCATGGACCACATATAATGGGGATGGATAATGCACAAGGTTTGTCAATCAATTTAGAACCCCTTAAACACCAACAAGTTTAGAGATAAATGTCATGAAGAGATAATTCTCTAAATGGCATGACCAGATAGTCATACAAGGATTTCTGTAAGACTTTATCATATAGAGTCCCCCTTGCTTTAAAGTTAATTGAATTGCATTTTTTCATTATTAAATTTCATTTTTGACAATAGTTTCAACCACTTGAAACTCTCAATAAACACTTACGTTATTTAGACTACACAACTTAAACTTATAACTATAACAAATCTTTATAGACAAATTATTATCCACATTAAATTTTAATATTACTATTATCATTCATAATTTTAAATGCTACATACTAATTTTATGTTAAGAATTGAACAAATAACATATCAGGCTACCATTACTCTAATTACAAAGTAAATGTATTTTACTTTCAATTACTTTTTATTTTAAGCCATCAAAATATTTTATTTTATATATATATATATATATATATAAAAGAAGTATAAAAAAATTATTTTTTAAGTTGGTAGTGAGATTTTGGAATATAATAAGTATGTCAGAAAACATATGGTATTCTCAATCTGAATACCAATCTAGTCAGTATAATATGGATGTCTTGAGAGTGGGATTTTGGAATATAATAATTATTTACTATTACAAGACGTATTAAAAATGAAATTACACGGCCGATTGAAAATATCGCCAAAAATGAGAAGTACAATAAAAGAAACTAGAAGCAAAACATAATATTCGTTATTTTGAACCATGCAACCTAGCATCCAAGCTTTTAATTCTCATTGATCAAAGAAAAACAAAACACAGATCAACTAAACCAAGAGCATTCTAACATCAAAAGGGGTAAAGCTCAAACAAAATTACAAGCTGGACATGACAATGAAATCTCATAACTACGGTTAAATGCCAATATCGTCATTGTGCATGTCAATATCGTCATGAATATCATCATTGTGCAGAGGAGTCTCCTGATCATCCGATTCTTGCTTATTTTTAGAATCATTTGCAATTAACATATTTGTAACTAACCTAATGATGTCTGAATTTAAGTCAATATCTTCATTGTGCAGAAGAGTTTCTTGATCATCAGAGTGTTGGATATTCTCAAAATCATTACAAATTGACCTGAGGATTCCGGAATTACAGGTCGCCATTGAACGATGCTTTTGAAGAAGCTGCTGGCGATTGTGGTCGCTCATGGCCAGGGCCCGAATGCGGTTTGTTTCATTTTGATTCAGTACTCAAGATCGATTGGTGAAACCCAGGGAGGCAAGAGGGCAGGTACCCATTGATACATGAGAAGGGACTTGCAGCTGCGATTGTGGATGAGGGTGGCCGTGATACCACCGCTGATGTGGATGAAGATGGTGATGATGGTGGAGTCGCTGAAAATTAAAGCGGCCGTGACGTTCCGGCAGAAGATACTGTGGGCCCCAGAGCCGAAGAATGTGACCATGGTGTTGCTGCGTATGATGGTAGCCGTGAGACCGTTGACCCTGCAATCGATGATGGTGACGGCGGCATTGTTGAACCTGTTGCCGCCGAAGCTGCGTCCGCTGGAGCCGCTGCCGATGAAAGTGGAGGTGATGCTGTTGTCGCTGCGGTATGTTTTCGGGAATTCTATTTCTATTTGTATCACCATAACTTGTGTTTGTATTTGTATTTGTAATCTGTGGTTGAATGTTGTTCTCAAGACTTAGGTCACCCATTTTGTCTTCTAATTCAGCTGCGAGTGATGATGATGATGTCATCTCTTCAGCCGGGAGTGAGGATGGTGCCATCTCCTCCGCTTGTGTGAATTGATTCCACACCGATTCCACAAAGTTACTCTCCATGGTATTCCCTCCTGCGATATCGAATACTAATTAGATAACAAATCCAATGAATCTGTGCTCACTTCGGATTTCTTTCTACTCTTCTTTCAACGAATGTTTATAATTGGTTTGTCTACGTGTTTTGTTCTTCTCTATAAGATATATAGAAATTATGTAGATGGGTTATGGATCAAGAGCACTGTTAGTGTGTACAAGGAGGTCGGCTTCTATTTAGTGTATAAGGAGGTGGGTTTCTATCTATGTAGTGTACAAGGAGGTCGGTTTCTATAAAATAGTTTAACTTTTCCAAAGTAGTTTCGATCTCCAACTTCGTTTGATAAAGTTTGAACCTAGAAACTAGTTTCGATCAAATTTTATTCAAATTCATGGATTTACACCCCATCGATAATCTATAATCCAAATAATAATAATTAATAATTATATTTA
>APFE031345487.1:0-24836 GCA_000404065.3 Pinus taeda | reverse complement strand
CTTGGTTACCTCCCTCGGTACCCCATATTACCCCCCCTAGGTATATAACATTCCACCCCCCTTAGCATGTTTCGTCCCCGAAACATGGGAAGAACACAAATAATAAGATCTACTCAAAAGAGTAGTCCATTGCTATCATGCATGTGCATCTAGCCATCCAAGAGAAAGGTGAACCCTCGATTTCGCTGGTGCCTCACTCGCTTGATATGGAAGTTGACCATGGCAGTTCTTCTGTGTTGATGTGTAGTAGGTGGATCTTCACTCCTTGCTATCCATTATACGGGAGTTGTTGTCCTTGTGGCTAATAGGTTGCCATCTTGTTGGTTTTTTTCTTGCGGGGTGATGTGGGTGATGATATAATGAAGTTTTAACCCACGGTGTCTTTTTCTTTAATTCACCCTGCTGAGGTGCCTGTTGTGGTGTCTTCTTTTCCAATATGACTTCAACCACTGAGTCCTCCTCTGATGTATCAACACCTGTAACCTTTTCTGCTTCACCCTCTGTTTGTGTCTGATTGTCGACCATCAACTGCTCATCATCTGATATGTCAGACCCTGGAACATCTTTTGCTTTAGCCTCCTTCGACTCTATCTATTTATGGATGGAAATATCCTGTAATGTAATTTTCTTCTTTTTATACCATAGCTTCAGGAATTTCTTTTGTACATTAATATTGATAGTACCTACGGATTCCATCCAAGGGTATCGCAAAACAACATCCATAGTATCCATCTCTGAAGCATAAAAATCACCATGCAACACATATTTATCCATAGAAATATTCAAATCCTTGTACACTTGAACATCCTTATTATCAACCTGTGTATGTTCAATTTGTTTTGCTGGGACTTGCAATTTTTTTGCCAAATTAACATTGATAAAGTTATGCTTGCAACTAGGATTTATAGAAACAATGATCTTCTCTTTCTGAATCAATCCATGAAACTGTAATGAGGATATACCTGTAGGAAATAGCCCCTTATGCGTTTCATTCTCCTTTTCCATAGCCCGAGACCATTTGTCTAAAAGGAATAGTTCAAATTCTATATCTGAAAGTTTGGTCCACTGCTTGTGGTCCAGTGAATTCTACCATTTTGTAGCCTCATCTTCTAAATTAAACTACAATGTATCCCTCCAACGTGTCCCATAAAAATGATTTTTTCCCCTTATGAGTTCTTCAATAGTCATACTATTATCATTCCCTGTAAAAAATACCTTGCTAGAGTCCATCAATGGTTTGGAAAAAAATTCACTTACTTTGGCGAAAATTTGAAAATGTCACAGTTTCGTCAATATTGCTCAGAATCTCTATTATAACCTATTTTTAGAAATGTAACAACTATTCTGCATCTGCCCATGTGATAGAAATCTTGATCCAGGCGCTATAATTCCAGATCTGCGCTACTACTCTCCCGGCGTCACCCAAAATTTCTGAAAAAAGTGTTGATTTTAAATCAGCGATATCTCCCTCATCCGGACTCCGATTCGACTGATTTTTTTTTTGAAATTAGGTTGTTTTTCACAAATATTCCAGATCTACAATTAGATCTTATAGATCTTGCACCAGGACCTATAGATCTGTGCCGCAAATTCGCTGCCCCGAAAAATTGTCTACAACCCTACTGATTTTTGGATCAGCGATATCTCCTTCATCCGGACTCTAATTTGAACGATTTTTTTTTTGAAATCGGCTATTTTTTCACAAAGAATACATATATGCAATAAAATTTTGCAGATATTGAACCAAAACTTACATATCTGATCTGCAAACTCGCCGCCCTTGAAATCCTGCAAAAAATAAAAATAAAAAATCTCTACTTTTGTGTCCAAGAAAGTGCTCTGATACCACTTGTTGTAGATCTAACCCAAGAATATTATAGATCTGATATGAAAATATAAGATTATGCAAATAAACCCAAGAAATAAGATAAAATGATTCTTTATTATCAAACCCTTATGGTAGGGCGACACCATACATTCACTCCTTAAGGAAGGAGAACACTCCACAAGCCATATGCTTGTTCATACAAGAATACTTCTCTTCATATATCTCTATGTGGAGTCTCTAGCCTCTATATAGGCCTCATACATACAATACCATGCATCATTACCATGGTTTCCTCATACCATCAACTAATACCATGGGCCCCTTACATTATTATTTAACTACTTGTGGTCCCTTACATGACATGGGTTAACCACCTTATTTATTACTATGGCCCATCCCATTATTACATTATTACCTTGGGTACCTCCCTCGGTACCCCATATTACCCCCCCTAGGTATATAACATTAAGCCAGTGTTCTATTGACTCCATAGCCCAATAGTTTGAAGGCCTTGCTCTATCCATCTGTTCCCAGAATTCCACCATTCAACCAAAAATCCCCTACAAGCTTCCATATTTAGCCTAACATCTCATAAAATAAAGCTAAATCATAAAGAGAGAGCCCTCTTTGAATACAAATTTTCTAGATTCTGTACTTTAAATATTGGTTTGTGGTTACCTCGGAGTGCCCATTCTTTTGATAACTTCTAAGGGAAAATCTGAGTGATAACATAGTGGTGACACCACTAGGGAAGGACTAATTATTTAGTCAAAACAAAATCTTTAAGAAACACAAAGTTTGATTATATGCATCTGGAAGTATTCATAGAAATTATTTTGATTTCCTCATAAGAAATTGCAAAATGAAAGACCTAAAATCTGTGTTCAGAAAGAACTCAATACACTAGGGCTAATCCTGACCCTAATCAACCCCCAGTGTTTGAGAACCCTAATTTCATCCCTAGAATTCTTAGAAGACAAGAAAGCGTTGTTAGGTCTCAACCCATATTTAGATCTGAATGTTGTCCTACTGAGTCATTGTTTCTCGAAGACCTATCCTTTAATGAGTAATTTGAAACCTCTTTGTTTTGAAATTCATCTGATTTTGAATTAATAGACCTAGTCCAACACCCAGAGTTCATCAGAGAAATCGAAATTGAAAGAGCTAATTTATTAATTGATAGAAATTTGTAGAACTCACCTTAATCTAATCTTACCACTAATGGAACTCCTAATCCTTCTATATTCACTTCTTTCCTACAATATCCTCATCCATCCCTCATATCTCTCAACTTCAAAGCACCCCACAATTGACTTTAACCCCTAGTCCTCCATCCACACCTCAAACATACACTATTACCTAACTCCAGCCTTTGTTTCAACAGTACCTACAATAATGGCAAATAGATATGCTCCTTTTGTGCTGCGAGCTAATTTAGGTGCCATACCCCAAGACTATCAAAGTAAGATCACATCCTTTGATGGTATTGGAACCTATACAGCCCAACAACATACTAGGAAAATGACTGATTATTTTGAAATGTATCAAATCGACACAACTAATGTGCAAATGAGAATATTTGTGTAAAGCCTTACCGGAGATGTTAGAACTTGGTTCAGAGCCTTAACACCCAATAGTATAGATAGTCTAAGAATCCTCTACCAACAGTTTCTGAATGGATGGGTGAAAATAAAAGACCTTCTTCAGATCTTATCTGAATACGAGAACCTAAAGAGAGGACCAGAAGAAACTGTGCAGGACTATTGCACTAGATTTAATAGTGTGTATAGTGCCATCCCCCTTGAGCTAAGGCCTGCCCCTGGCTTAGCCTTAACAAAATTCCCTGATGGATTTGATTTTGAAATGGTTTTCCAGCCGAGAGAATGAAACCATCCTACATTGGAAGATATGCAAATCATAATAGCAAGCATCGAAGCCAACCTACTCTCTGAGAGATCCAAAGCCAGGAGTGAAAGAAGGATACCATTAAAATAAGAAAGTTCACTCTTCGAGCAAAATCTAGATGCAATAATTAAAGGAATGGATAGAATAGGAGATAGAGTGGAGAAAATTGAAAGGAAATCTCCTTGGGATAGCCAACAAACTAATGTAGGGATAAATACTAATTTTAGGAAAAATCAAAACCAGAACACTAGAAAGAATGGTCCTGACCAAAACATTAGGCCCACTTTCCAGGAGAACTGTGCAGAAGCTTCTCATTTTGAAGGCCCAGAAGAATATACTAAAATCAATTTGATGGGGCTTAATGATGAAGAAGAAGTTTTCTTATCCAAAGATGATTAAGAGGCCCACATACTTAAGCAATTTTAAACTAAATCAGGAGAATTTTTTGACATTAGGCAGGGATATGGCTCAGCCGTCTTTGAGGTGCACAAGCAATACAATCTAAGAAGTAGGAAAAATGATGTCCTTGAAACAAACAAGAAAACAGTCCCAAATCAACCCAAAAAGGTAAGACAATAAAAAATTCTTTGAAAATTCTTTCTAGACCAGAGACTAACCCTCCTGACCCCATAATTGAATATGTCTCTGATAATCAACCAAACAATAAACAACCTTCCACTTCCCTTCCTTCCAAGGAAACTGTGGAAGAACCTCCAAAAGTTGATTTAGGAGAATCAATGAATCATGACTTTGATCCTGAAAAGGAGAATGACATAGAAAATACAACTACTTGAAATCCAAGAGCCCAAATAGAAAAGTCCTTTAATCTGGAAGCAGAATTTTGCAAGCTGAAAATTTTTGTTCCATTATCTGAATTAGCTAAACATGATGTTTATTGGACTCAAATCAATAGATCACTGAAAATTATTGGAACTGAAGACCCAATTAATCTTTATGATGATCAACCCAAGCTAGTCTTTGGCACATAAGTGAATGGGAAACCATTGGAAGGAGGAATTCCTCCCTTCTATGTTAGCCTAAACATATATGATAAGATCCTTCAGAATGCCATGTTTGAATCTAGTGCATCTCATAATCTTATGCCCAAATCTGTCATGGAAAAGCTAGACCTAGACATCACTAGACCATACAAAGATTTGTTTTCTTTTGATTCCAGCAAAGTGAGATGTTTAGGATTGATAAAAGACTTGTGTCTTTCATTGGTGCAATATCCTGCAAAAACAATATTAATGGACATAGTGGTAGCTGATATGCCACCCAAATATTGCATGTTGTTGTCAAGATCATTGGGTGCTAGGATTCAGGGATCTCTTCAATTGGATATGTCATAAGCCAGTGTATCAGTTTTGGGCAACCAAAGAAAATATACAGAGAAACATTGATGAAATATGTAGTAAGTAGTGAGGAAAAATCCCAAAATTTTCCATCTAATCAGTACACTCTGATATGGGTTCTTTCATTCTTTACAATGCAGAAGCAAGTCCTTTAAATACCTTAGATATTTTAGCAGCAAAACCAAAAGAAATTGAAAAAGAAAAATCAACTCTTCATTCTGAGGAAATATCAAATAACAAAGAAAAATCATATGACAATGAAAACCCAAATTCCATAGTTCAACAAGTTCCCACTACCCCAGATACAAATTATGAACATGAAATCCTGTGCAATTTAGAGTTTGATGGATCAGTAAATAAACTAGGAGAAAGAGCAGGAGTTTGGATGTACAATTTAGAAAATGATCATGCTGAAGGCCATGCCTATAATTAAATTTTAGATGCACCAATAATATGGTAGAATATGAATCTCTCTTACTAGGTCTTAAACTTGTTAAAATATTAGGAGCTATAATGATGGCCATCATGGAGATTAAGAATTAATAGTTAAATATATTAAAGGGATATACTCAACCAGGGATGCTAGACTAGGATATTTCAGACGAACAGTCATAGAAATCCTCAACACTTTTTTGGAAACCCAGCTCGCTACTATTCCTAGAAAACAAAACATGAAAGCCCATAACCTGGCCATGTTTGCCAACACCTACAAATTACCTTTTCAACCTAATCATCAGTATACTGCTAAGATTAGGCACATACCAGCCATCCTTGATAATCTTAAGAATTGGCATGTTTTTGATAGTGAAAAATAGATTAATAATTTTTTAACTTTACATGAGGAGTTTTCTATTCTCAAAATAGATGTTGATATGGTTACTAATTCTAATCAAATAAATTAGGAATAAATTAACATTTCGGAAGAGAATTCAATAAATATGCTTCACCCAACCAAATTAACACAAAAATAAATTCAAGACCTGAAACAAATGGACCTAGATGAAATAATTGAAGAAGAAATAGAGGTTATCAACCTAAAGGACAATCATTTACCCAAGGGATTGACTCCTCTGGAAGATTTGTTTAACACTAATGACATTCCAAAGAGACCTAAAATGGAGCCTTTAAAGGCAAACATCGAGGAGTATAACATAGGAACACAGGATAATCCCAAATCGATAAAATTGTCAAAATATTTACCTCTTGATCAGAAGCTAAAGTATGTTGAACTTATGAGGGAATTCCAAGATGTCTTTGCCTGGAGTTATGAAGACTTGGAATTTTATGACAAATCCATCACTTAGCACACTATACCTTTGAAAGAAAAGCAAAATCCCTTTAAAAAAAAACTCAGAGGAATTGACCCTATGCTATTACCAACAATTGAGAAAGAAGTTAAGCGCATGTATGATGCAGGGATTATTGCCCCATATTAGATTCTCAGAATGGGTATCTAACCTGGTACGTACTAGAAAGAAAACAGGTGAAATAAGATTATGTGTTGACCTAAGAAATGTGAACAAGGTCTTTCTAAAAGATAACTATTTGTTACCCAAAATGGACCATATATTGCAAAGGGTAGTTGGTTCTTCTAGAATCTCACTTTTAGATGGGTTTTCAGGGTATAATCAAATCTTAGTTCATCCTGATGACCAAGAGAAAGCAACATTTGTAACACCATGGGGTACCTTCATGTACATTAAAATGCCCTTTGTACTAAAAAATGCAAGAGAAACTCTTCAAAGAGAAATGGACAACACCTTTGCAAAAGAAATTCATGATTTTCTTGTTATATATCTTGATGATCTCACTGTTTTTTCTAAATCAAATCAACAACACTTGGAGCATCTCAGGCAAGTCTTTTTAAAGTGCAGAAAATATGGCATTTCCGTGAATCCAAAGAAGTGTTGGTTTGGTTTAGAGGAAGGAAAATTGTTAGGTCATATCATTTCTAAGGATGGCATTTGAATTGACCCTTCTAGGATTGAAGCTATTTTACAAATTCCCTATCCCAGAAACATTAAAGAGTTGCAGGCCTTTTTAGGAAAGATTAATTTTTTAAGGAGGTTTATCCTTAACCTACCTGAACTAATTAGATCATTAAATAACATGTTAAAAAAGGATTAAATCATTAACTGGACAATTGAGGCTAAACAATCATTTGAAGAAATTAAAATAGTCTTAACAACAACACCAGTCCTTACAAGCCTACAGTTTGATAGAGACTTCATCATTTTTTCTTTTGCATCAGAACACACCATAGTTGTAGTTTTAATACAAAAATATGATCAAAGATGTGAAAAACCCAAAGCATTTTTTAGTAAATCTCTTAGAGATGCATCGTTAAAATACAAAATAATGGAGAAACAAACTTTTGCATTGATAAAATCTCTTAAAGATTTCAGGGTCTATATCTTGTATTCTCATCTAATAGCTTGCATTCCTAATGTAGTAATCAAAGACATCCTAGCTCAGGATGGAGTTGATGGCAAAAGAGGAAAGTGGATAGCTACTATCTTAGAGTATGATATAGAGATAAGACCCACCAAGCTAATTAAAGGTCGGCATTTGGCTAAACTCATGGTAGAAACTAATTACCAAGCCCTAGACATTAATCTCATCACAGAGATGGACAACGAGCAAGAGATGGTGATTCCACAAATCAGCCAGGCCTTTCCAGATTCACCTTGGTATGTTGATATTATTTATGTGTTACAAAACCTGTAGGCTCCTCTAGGGTTGTGTAGAACCAAGAATAGATTTTTGAAAATGAAGTCTTCAAAAATTTTGCATCTTAGATAATTCCTTAGTTTGGACAAATCATGAAGGCATTTTATAAAATTTACTATTGAAAGAAGAAGCAGACAAGGTTCTCCAAGAATTTCATGCATGGGACTGTGGTGGACACCTTTATTGGAAGTCAACTACTGAAAAAATTATGAGAGTTGGATTTTATTGCCTGAGCTTGTTTGCAGATGTAAAGAAATTTGTAACTTCCTGTGGCAAATGCCAAATATTTGAAGGAAAAATAAAATTTTTACCTTCACCATTAAAGCCTATTTCCAACGAGAACCCTTTTCAGCAATAGGGTCTTAACTTCATTGGATAAATTTATCCACCCTCTTCTGGTCAACACAAATGGATACTCACTACAACTAACTATTTCAGTAAGTGGATAGAAGCCATTTCCTCCAAACAAGCCACAGACACTGTCTGCATATGATTTCTAGAGGTGAATATTCTGTCCAGATTTGGTTGCCCAGATAAAATTATCATAGATAATGCTACAACCTTTAAGTCAAAGAAAAGGATTAATTTCTGTAACAAGTACCATATCACACTAGGTCATTCCACGGCCTACTATCCTCAAGGGAATGGACTTGCAAAATCTTCCACGAAAAGTCTAATTAATATTATCAAAAAACTATTTGAAGAGAATCAGAAAACTTGGAACAAAAAATTTATCAATGCTTTGTGCACAGACAGGCTTACAACCAAAAAATCCATTCGAACCAGTCCCTATGAGCTAGTTTATGGCACGAAGGTTGTTCTTCCCTGATCTTTAGAGGTTCCTGTCATGAAATTACTGTAAGAGGCTCAAGTGGAGACAAATGATATACAGAGGAGGGTAAACCAGACCATCCATTTGCAGCAAACTAGGGAGGAGGTGTACCAAAGATCACAAGTGCTACAAGAAAAACTCAAGAAAATCTTTGACAGAAGGATGAACGCAGAATATTTCTATCTAGGAGACAAAGTATTAAGATGGGATTCTAGAAGGGAGGGCAAAGGAAAACATGGGAAGTTTGACTTGTTGTGGAAAGGACCATATATAATAGATGCTTTTAGAGGAAATAATGCATATTTTCTTGAAGAGTTAGATGGTGCAAAACTTGAAGGAGGACCAGTTAATGGTGAGATGGTGAAAAAATACTTTGATCCTAGTTTTTAACTTTGATTAGATTTCTAGCTGTACGTAATATATCCTTTATAATGTCAATGTTGATTGGATGGTAAAATTGCGAAGCTGAAGCCCAGAGAGAAGGCCCTAAGCTTTAGAACCATTACTGTCATAAATACAATAAAGCAGTGGGAAAAGCAAGATTCCATAGCACAGTAAAAATTGTGTAGAAGGCCATTGATCTACTGTTCTTGACTTTCCACCAGGGAAAGCCATCCCCAAGTGCAACCACTATTATGCCCCTATACCAATAGGTGTCATATATCATGATTGACTTGGTTTAGCTCTGAAGTATGCTCATACCTTTTCTTGTTACAAATATTTTCCATATTTTGTGAAAAAATAAAAAATAAAAAAATGTAAAGAGGGTACACCCTAGAAAAAGAATAAAAAGGCAAAAAGAAATAAAGAAAAGGTTAAAAAATGAGAGAAAATGAACCACAAGAAAAGGAAAATACCATGAAAGTGCACAAGTCTAAATGCCACTAATTTTTTACTTTTGTATAATAAAAAATTGTGTGCAGTTTGTCACCTATGCCACAATTCATGAGTAGTCAAATAGTTTAAGCTTAACTAGTTCATATTTTCAATTTCATGCTTTAAAAGTAGAGAATAAAGATCTCACCAAACAGTGTAATATTTGTCGATAAGTAGATAGGTAGAGTGAATAAAAGGAGCTCAATAGTTAAATCTGAGTGCTTGGATGTAATAAGTGTAGATATAGATAGATATCACTATGTCAAAGAAAAGAAAGTGTGAAAAGGGTTTGCCAGTCTAAGTGCACCCTAACAAAAAAGTGAATATGTTAGGATAAAGTAGGCATCGTAAGTAGATGATGGTTGCAGAATAGATGTGTGGTGAATGGTTAAGTTCAATGCTTAAACCTTTTGCTTTCATCACTTGGAAAAAGCACAACTCATATTGAGACACCACATCAAGGATACAAAGTCAAATTAATTAACTTCCTTCATTTTTCCCTAAAAATTCACCAATTTCCCCTAAGTGCTAAAGGTATCTATACAAGTTAGAGGGGCTCAGTGAATTTCTCTGTCTTGTGGAGGGACCGAGCCCTCAGCCCAATAATTTGAAAGACCTAAAGTACTTAAATCCCCTTCATCAAAATTCACCCCTCCATAAGATCATTCATTCCCTTGATAAAGCTTTTCCTAAATAAAATCTTATTTTACTTAGGGAAATTAAAAACATTCTATCTACATGAAACCCTCATATATCATTAGCCTAAGGTATAGGTGTTGTATAATGAATTTCGGAAACAATTAGGCTTAACACTTTTCCATTCATTTGCTCATATTAACCACTAATGTTATTATTATGTAATTCTCGAAAAAAACAACATTACCCATGTCGTATTATTATATTATTCAAAACCCCCAAATTTTTACATATCCTGCCCCAATGGTTAAATATCATTGTAAATCAAATAATAAACAAGATTAGTTAGCTAATTTGTAGTTAGTGAAGAACCCGACCTACCCACCATGCTAATGATAATTAATTAAGTTGTAAGGACTAATTAATAACTCAGTGACCAATCAATTCGCCCCAGATATGATTAAGTCTTTTAATTAATATCGAGCATGCCCCTATTATACAACAGTCACCTCAGCACCCCAACCACCATCTGATCAAACCCCTCAGATCCGACGGCCATCACGCATATCGCATGGGCCTTTTGGTCAACATTTGGCATGCAATAAGAGTTGTTTCTTAAATAGTGCCGATGCTACGTGTCGAAAGATGTGTGGAATCGCGTGGTCCCTCCAAAAAACCACTTCCCACCCATAAGCGGTGTAATGAAACTTGCTTACTACCTTCCCACAAACGACAAAAAATGTCAAATCATCTCACTAATGCAACCTGTCCATTTCACAAAACCCGCTAAAAGATTGACTTTGCATAAAAAACAGAGTATAATCTATTTTCGTCCTTTATTCTGAAAAACTCATGCACGTAACCAGGATGTAGAAAATTACCAACTCATACCAAAATCATCAACCAGCTTGAAAATTGGTACTCAATGTCACTCCAGTCAACGGAGTGCTTCTAGTCAACGAGTACGCCATTTCTAGTCACTCAAATACAGGTATTTACCAGTTTCTACTAGAAACCCTGTTGAATACTAAATTTCCATTGTAATTAAGTTGAAAACCAAGATTCCATTGTAATTTAGTTGCCAAACTTAAAATTAAAGACTCCGAGGACCCCTGTTTCACCTATCTCACTTAAAAAAGCCCCATTTTCATTTCTGAATCCACGAGAACCAGAAATGGAAACCCCCTGCTACCAAGTATGTCTATGTTTCACCCACAGAGACAATAGGTACATCATAGGCAGGTACATCAACAGAGAGCATAGAGGAATTAATTAAGTCCATGGAAGAAATGAAACTCCAAGTCACAGAGCTGCAGAAAGTAAAAGAGAAATTCACTAACTTGGAGTAGAAATATGATATATCCAAGATGAATTATGCAGAAGAAATAAGGAAAAACAAAAGCATGACACAACAAATTAAAACATTGGAGAAGGATCTATCATTTGAAAAGCCTTTGACAGACATCAGGAAGATATTATGGACCAATATCATTGATTCCACCAATGATATTTGGCCACCAATTCAAATTATTTTTGAAAAAATTGATTTGGTTAAGCCTGTTCTGGAAGAAGTTCGGAAGACTAGAGAAGAGTTGGGTAGAAAACCTGAGGAAGGAACCAGATTAATCAATTTCTTGAATAGTAAAAACAACCAACTGTTAGAACAATTAAACATTGAGGATAGGACTGCTATCATCCTCAAATTGAGGAAAGTGTTGACCAAAAGGAATCCGATGCAAGGCCTGGAACGTAGATGTCAAAGAATGCAGGAAGACATAGATGAGTTCATGAAGAAATTTGATATCTTAAGAATGAATGAACTCCCTAGTCCTTTAGTAATCAATGATAGGTTAATGGGTCAGATTGATTACATTGATAAATTACATAAGCAAGTTGACAATCAGGCCAGTTCATCTGCAGTCAAGGCATTGCCCACAGGGAAAGTTCTCTATAATGGTTTGGAGAACCATTTTTACATTGAACATGAAGTGAAGCACCTATTCCCAGTGAAACCCAATTTTGCGAAATATACTGAAGCAGATGAAATCTACAGGAAGCTAACAAAGGCAAGAAACCAAAGGATTATTGGTGATCTAGCATGACTGACATCCTATAAATTACCATGGTAAACAGTGAGTTAAATAGAAATATTTACCACAGTAAATTTTGGTAAAAAGGATGAATACTGGTTAATAGGTAATGAATATGAGCTACAGGTGAAAGAGTATCAATGAAAACTATCAAATCAGATGTCTAGCATAGAGTTACTAAGAGTACAACAAGATGTAGATTAGTAGATCATACCTCCAACTCCTTCAACAAAAATAGGGACAACAAAAACCAGTTCATTATCTGTCACTGTAATCCAAACCATCTGTCTCGATATTTGTGCAAATAGATATTTTGTTTTCCTAGAATAAATCTCATTTAGTTATGAGATATTTTGATATAAATTGTTTCTAAATACTTCTTTATTTGAAGTATTAGGGGTGGATTCAAAGACATTTCTATAGATATTTTCTTTTGGATTGAAGTGTTATTGTACCAAGACTTGTATGGCTTGCTAGACTACGGAATAAAGTAAAGACTATTCACAGGATCCTTGTGTCAAACAAAAATCAAATAAGTATTCTATATATCTTGTTTATTATCGTTTTTTCTCTATTTATTAATAACCATATGTGTTTTCATGAAATCTGAATGATAAATGAAATAATGTTATCTCAAAATTTGCTTTGCTGCAATATGTTTTAAAAGGTTTATATTTATAAATGTTTTCTTCTAGACTATCATAGTTTGGAAATTATTGAATGCTCCCTTACTTTGTAGTTTATCCCTTTGGCTCAATTTAATGAAAAATTCTTAATTTTCCTTTGTTGATAAGCCTCTTCTATTCATCATCTTGAATCTCGTTAACGGATTCTTCATTGCCCTTTCTCCCTCATTAAGACCATTTCATCCACCTAAATTTGAGATTTGCCTTTCGTTTTACTATCTTTCATTGTGAGTTTTCCCTTCAGTAAGTGATCTGATCCAATTAAGCCAGTATTCGATTGACTCCATAGCCCAATGCTTTAAAGGCCTTGCTCTATCCATTTTTTCCCAGAATTTCCACATTCAACCATAAATCCCCTACAAGCTTTCATAGCTAGCCTAATATATCACAAAACAAAGCTAAATCATAAAGAGAGAGCCCTCTTTGAGTACAGATTGGCTATATTATGTACTTAAAATATTGGTTTGTGGTTACCTCGGAGTGTCCCTTCTTTCGATAAATTCTAAGGGAAAATTTGAGTGATAACAACAGGGAAGCTACTAAACCAATGAAGGACATGTAGATAGATTGAGTTGCTCAGAGGATGAGCAACACTTTTAGTAGGGGGTGATGATGAGGCTCATCATTAGGTAAAATATATGGACTTTAATACACCTCCAAGCTTACTAAAATCAACTCTTCTCATAATTCATTACATATTTTAATTGTATTTTCCTTAATGAGATGAGTGGAAGTAAGATGCCATGTTTAGTGGTCTAATGTGCATTGATTGCATATGTTTGGGAGAAAATTATGGCTAGCTAGAGTTTAGGAACTCAAATGGGACAAGAAGGAGAGATTATAGGAGATGGATCCCTCTCATTAAATCCTCGCTCACTAGAAGATCCCTCAATCAAATCATAGTAGCTCGGACTTGCAGGCACCCGAGTCATGAGGGTCATTGGCAACCAAGATAGCGATACTTAATAACCAGTTAATCTCAAAATTGGGAGCTAAGCCTTCCTAGATTTAAGGAAGTTCATGGAAAATTCAGTTTTGTAAATAAAGAGGAATAGAACCTCATTAGTATTTAGATTTTTTTATGCAAAGTAGCTAAGTAGTTTTCGAGAAAAAGGATTGTGACCAAACACTATTATCTATTTTTTGATATGTTAAGGAGAATGAGTATCATTCCCTTGGTTTAGCATTGAGTTGACTCAAAGGGTTGAATCTGTTTCGTTAGCACCCAACCCTAGCAGTAGAGGTTCCTCTTACTATACTTGTATGCTTAGTTCCTCATAGATTAGTTTTCAAATTGATTTTGGTGTTGTTAAATTGCATGTATTGGTAGATTTGATTAGCTTGCTTTCATTTGTGCATAAATTTAACATTAGTAGTATAGAGATAAGAAAATATTCAAAAAGAGGATGATAATAGGTGGCTTTTACCTCACTCCTCCCTTTAGTGACCATGGCTTGAGGAACAACTCTCATTCATCCGAAAAAGACAAAATTATGGTTTCTTATGAAATTTAGGGTTGTTTTGCTAATTAGGGAATCCTCATTTAGTTTTTGAGGATAGTTTCCATATTTCATTTCTGATATCTTAAGTTTTGTATTAGATTTCAGGTTTCTTCCATAATAGGTTTCATGCATTTCCATGCATGAACTTGTCAAAAAAATGATGCAAATTGTGTTTTATTGTATTTTTGTAAACCCTTCTTATTTCGAGATGATCTATGGATAAATTCCATCAATGATGTTTATGCTGCAGGAGTTTCTACATTCTAGGAAGAGCTTATGTCATCAGCCTCAGCCAAACAATATCGACCGATGATTTCCAAGGGCCACTAAGCTCTCAATTTAATGTATCTTTTTACAAGGACAACTTGTCATGCTTATTGAGTGAAACCAACTATCATAAAGCTTTGCTTTGAGTTCTGAGTGAGTTCTGAACTCCTTTCAGAAATCACACCACAATAATCTGCAATCCAATATATATTATATATATATATATATATATATATTATATATAATATATATATTATTATATATTATATATATTATATTATATATTATATATATTATATATATATGTATATATGTATGTATGTTGTATGTTATATATTGGATTCTACTATTCCAATATTGTTTTGACTTGTTTTTAAGGAAAAACTTAGTACAAATATAATAAGCAAAATGCATAAATGGAATAATGTTTAAATGAAATCATTTTAAAGTATTATTATACAACTAAAAATCGTTTTATCACACCAATAAAACAATTATCCCTTGTAGTTTACACAGATGTTAATTTTAATTAATTTAAATAACATAGAATCCCAATCCCTCACATAAAGGTATATCTTTAACAAGAACACGGTAACAAAATTCGAAAGAATATATTTGATTTTAAAATATTTTCACAGATTCAAATAAATTGTGTACCTAAAATATATAATAGTTTTAATATATAACCTTAAACTAATATAAAGAACCAAAATAATACTTTGAATTATAATTTCAAAAATAATTTTAAAAACCCTAATAATTTAACAAAAGAAACTGAATTTAAAAAAAAATGAACCTATTATAGAATATTATGGCCAGTTCTACCTTAGTTGATAACCAACCTGGGAGGGAATCCAACATTATTTTTCCAATAAAAACCATCCAATACTATCATAAAGTGGTCTTAGTAATAATTTTAGAAGTTATTACATTAACCTGCATGAGTTTTGAAACAATAATCTTACAAATCCAACCATACTCTTATCATTCATACAAACACATTCTTAGATGTAAAAGTAGATTGCATAAAGAAACTTCCCAGTTACACACCAAAGATCTATGTTATTGCAGAATCAAAAGTAAACATACATTCTGTAAGCAAGTTATCCAGTTACACACTAGAGATCTATGTCAATACATAATCAAAAGTAAATATAGATTCCATGAGGAAATTATCAATACATAATCAACAGTAGATATAGATTTTGTGAGAAAATTATCCAGTTACACAGTAGAAACTATGTTAATAGAGAACCAAAAGTAAACATAGATTCCATGAGGAAATTCCCTAGTTATACATAAGAAATCTAACTTAATATAGATCGAAAGGGAAACTTAGATTAACTAAGAAAAGCTAAGATAATACAAAACCAAAAGTAGACTTGGATTCCTGGATGAAATTCTCAATCAAAAGTAGACTTCCAAAGACTAAAATAGTTGCATACCAAATATTCATTAAATAATACAAAAATGAGATAGCTTTAATTATCTGAGACTTCACCACCTTCCACCTTCCTGTCTCTTAATATCTACAGTACAAAGAGTGAGCTATTCCCCACCTCTCTTTCTTTTTAGCATTGGTGAGCTTAGGTTCCCATCTGGTTGTAGAGCGAACAACTCAAGCACTTATCCCCTCCTTCCATATTATGTTGAAATTGCGACTCCCTGCTCATAAAGTAAAATGTCACTTAAATTAGAATGTGAACAACGAATTTGAAATCTCTAAAAACATACCTATAAGGCTTATGAGCACTAGCATTGCAACAAGGATGCTACAACTCCTGCGGCTACCAAATTCACTTCATCAACCCGGCTTCGTAAAAACTTGGAGGTGATAGTTTTGTATACACAAATAAATGTAATGGTTCCATGCTTTGTCACTGCTAACCTGGGGAAATAGACCACTAAGTTTTCTCAAACAAACCTTCTTTTGATCTAGAAGAAGTTTGATTACCAATTAAGAAAGGAGAATTTTACACTAATTAAGAGAATTTAAATGCTACCTATTGTGGTAATGAAAGACTAAAATAGATGCCTAAAACACATAACTCATATTCGTATTTGTTAATAGACCTTGATTTCAAAATAATTCTAGTTTAACACATCTAAAATACTAACTACCCTAAGCATGGAAACTGATGTAAACAAGCCCTTAACTGCTATGTGCATGAATAAAAATAACAACCGTTTTCTTTTTATCTTTTGTAAAAATATGAATTCTATTCCTTCTTGGTTTCATTGTAGGTGAGACAGGTGTGGAGGGAGCTGAGTGCATTGGTTCAGATGGCTTCGAAGGCAAGCAGGCGTCTTCCCCTAGCTTTTGTGATGTTTTTTTCACAAATCAAACTGAAAATGGGGAACTATAGGTTTTTATATAGGATGTCTATAGGATATCCTAGACATCGATTTTGTTAGTCTGATTGAGATAAGATTTTGTGAAATCATTCATTTTAAACTCATCGGATTCCAAATCACACGATATTCAGTCGATTCTAACCAAGTTAATAATTGCAAGCTAAAATAAAAAGAAAAATATCACAACTACGAGAAGCTTTGAAACAATCATAAATCTGTTTGATCAGCCACCAATCCACCCAATATGCCTCCGATCTAGTCGATCTACCACTAATCTACCATGATCTCTATGTCTGTAACTCAGATCCACCACCAAGTTGGCTAAATCTTAACCTCAAAACTATAAAAAACATGTCATCACCCTTTCTGCCAGAAAAATCACAATTTTTGGGGGCGATGAAAAAATTTTCTCCAAGTAAAGATCAAATTATCATGGGCTTCACCGTCATATCCATGATGATCATCACTTCTATCAGGCCAAGAAACATGATGACTACTTTGTGTTCAATTGGAGGTAAGTTATATCACTCCTAACCACCTACACTTCGAAAATGTGAGCACTAAGGCTCCTCTGTTGTGACTGCGGCACTTTAGCCATGAAGGCTCTGTAGCCTCTAGGGCTCTAGTGTAGCCAATAAGGCTCTGCGGGTAAATCAGACTGAGCAGATCAGAGCTCTGATACAATATTAGAAAAAATGGAAAGAAAAGAAAGAATTGAATTAACCAGCAGCTCATACAGGATCACGCTTCACCTGGGGACTCCACAAACTAGAGTATACACTCATATTAAATTAATCAAAGATGAGACAATAAATACATCTCAAAAGAATAGGGAGGTGATAACAAACAACTACAACCTAGGAAATAATCCTAACCAAAGGAGTTATGTTACAACCATGTAACCATTTCTCCATTAATACCATATAATATTAATTATTTTCAACTATTTCCTTAAGTTCTAAGAAAATGTTACCGGACTCAATTGAAAGAAAGTAAAAGTAAACCAAGAAAATAAGTTGATAAATTATGACTTAAATGTCTATGAAAATTGTGAATGTTTAAATGTTCAACTTAAATATTTTTTATTCAAAATTATTTATAAACATAAAAAACTATTTTTAATAATCCGTTAGAATTAGTTAAAACAATTGACATAAATGTTGTCATCATATATCCATGTATGAAAACTTTTCCCTTAATAGATTAAATATGATAATGAAAATATTGATTTTCACTTCATTAAATTATGAAAAGGTGGTGACAGACTTGGAGTTCTTTCATGGGTTATCCTTGTATTTCAAAATAAAGGTGTGAAAAAACTTAGTTTATAAAACAATTCTATTTTTAAGTAAATTGAGTTTAGGATGGGGCTAGTTTTTTTATTATATGCGAGAAGACTAATAAATTTAAAATAGGACACATGTTATTAGGATTGTGCATGCTCTTTCTAGTTTAAATGTGTGTCTCTTGAGAAGTAGACGCTTTTTGGGAAGTTTAATTCTCTTGAAGTGACTTCCATCTTAAATCTCCATAGAATTTGAACTTGTGACATGTGATTTGGTGGAGAATAAAGCACACAAATCAACTAATCTTAAACTTATTTTATAAAATGTTAAATAGAAATAAAAATATTTTCCATTATCCTTAAAAATAAATAAATAAATAAATCATTTGAAAAAATAATTATTATTTAAGCCCTCCCATATGTTGGCTTTTGGAAGTTTATTCCTATTTAGACGTTCACTATTTTTAATTTTGTATGCGAATATTTGAAAATCCCTTTTTATGGGTGACTATCCAAAGTGTGATCCCTTTTCTCATTTATATTTAATTTTAACCAATTCCTAATTCTAAAAATTATATGTTCAGGTTTAGCTTTAATAGGTTTTGTTTAACAACTTACGTGTTTTTTGTTTTCTAAGATCTTATAGATGAAATAAAATT
Source organism: Pinus taeda (assembly GCA_000404065.3). Lineage (NCBI taxonomy): Eukaryota > Viridiplantae > Streptophyta > Pinopsida > Pinales > Pinaceae > Pinus > Pinus taeda. Next base: position 5,830 of record APFE031345487.1, on the reverse strand, counting down.
TGAATTGGGTATTAATGGGTATTATATTTTATTATTAAATTGGAGTTATAATTATTTTATAATTACCTTGATCAGGCAGATTAACGAGGGAAGTGTTGTCTAACACAAGGCATTCAATCATGTTGATTTGGAAATGCATGAAAGCATATTGAAGAAGCCACTTTGGTAGCGAGGCAAATGAACCTTTGGGAAGGATTTTTAGTCATTTTGTTTGTTTGGAATCAGGAATTTGGTAAAATAAGAGTGATTGGCATGGGAAAATATATGCAGGAAAAACATTCAGAGGAAAATCAAGTGTAGCCTCTCCTTCTCTTCGCATAAAGTTTGGGTGGTGATAATGCCAAGTGTGGCTAGTTTACATAAATTATAAGGCACCCTAGCCTCTACAAGTTGAATAGGTAGGTTGGAGTGCTACTACACCAAAGTCTCATTCGCTACATGGCCAGGTTCTGAAGGTGAAAATTGTACATGTTTGTGTTGTGAATCCTTGTCAAGTTTGTGTATTAGCGTGAGTAGTGCGACATTGGTGAGGGATTGCTCATCCCATAGTTGTTGGAGCCATGGAAGAGAAATTGTGAGTGTAAAATTTGGCGTCGTGACTCTCATTTGGGGCCGAAGGCGTTTCTCTAGGTTTTGTGATCTGGAAAGATGATTTGTGATCTCAGAAGAAACTAGATTGGAGCAAACAACTTTTGTAGCTGAGGCACCTCATTTTCTTTGGGCTCATGTATTTTCTATTTTGTATAGAAATTAGTGTTTTAATATTTACTTCATTCGCTTTCTGGTGGGGATGGTGAGAGGGGTCATAGTGGTTTTATTAGTCTCAACCTAGTGTAGGTATATTTAATAAGTTTTTTTTTTATGGGTGGGGGGGGGCGCCGGGGAGGGGTTGGGACAAGACTGTGCCTAGTGGACCAGATCCTCGCTAGTGGGCCACATCTGGGTGCAAGGTGGTTGGCTTTAAGTATGTTTTAGTGGTGTTAAGTGGCCTACGATCCAGGAAGTGAGCAAAACAGGTCTTGGAGTGGATGCAACAATATAAATTAGTCAGTGTGCTTAGAAAATTCTCATAGTAATAGTTGGCTCATTTAGGTGGGAGGTGTAGTGGAGAAATCTAGAGAGAAACAACATACAGAGATATCACGAAAGGATGAGGAGAGGGGTCAGCCCTCGAGGAAAGGGGGTGACCCAAAACAGAGAGTGTCTAGATGTTTGTTAGATGTTTGTTAGGAAGTTGACCAATCTTGTGCCCAGTTAGTTGATCATGTGCTCCTTCCTCCTCTTTTTGAATTTTTACGGACACAACTTCATCAACATAAAATTTTCATGGAATAGTTGGCAAGAGACTAGCACAATGACAAAAATGAGCTCACTTATTTCATGAATGACCTCAATCGTAATCAATGGAAAATGTTGAACTAAATGGCATCCTCTATTGGGCACCACAAGAAGCTGGAAGAGAGCATAGCTCACTTAGAGGGACACATGGAGCAATGAGAGGCCCATGTCCATGAGGCATCCTGCCAACAAAATGGAAATTGTGTGGACGACCAAAATGATGGTAATATGCAAGTAGGATTGACATCAATATGGGTTGTATATGGATTTTGGGATATTTTTGGTACTCTTGCGCTACTAGTGTTTGGACAACTAGTTTTTTAAGTTTGGTAGGACATAGATCGTTGGAGGACTTCAATGATGCTCTCATGGATGTAAAATTTTCCCAAACTAATAGAAACCTTTTATTTACAAAAAAAAATCATTTTTCAGTTTAATACAAGAAACATATATCCATATAAATTCATCTTAATTTTAGATTTTATTAAGTATTCAAAATTTGAAAAAATAGAATTCAAATGAATTTTATTTTGATTATTTATATGATTATTCCTATTTATGGAATTTAGCTTACATAAATATTATTAGCTGGTATATAGAATTACATCTATATATCTATAATCAGTTATATATAGTAATTAAGAATTAATTAAAAAATCATATAATATTATTCCAATACACTACGATATCAATTTAGTGATACACATAGAATCCGGGCATTACATATGTATATATATATATATATATATAATGTTTATAAGTAAAAGGTTTTAAGTAAACTCTCACATTAAATTTTGAATCAAATGATTCAGTATCGAATTATTTATTTAGTAATTTTTATTATATTAGATTTTTTATTTAATTTAGTCTTATAGTTTAGATTATAATTTTATTCTAACTATTTTATAATTGACTTTATACTATATTTTATAACATTCAGCTTACACATCAATATCTATAAAATAGAAATTTATTTTATTATTATTTTTTAATTTAATGTTAGATATAATCCTTATTGATATAAAAATTGACTGGGGTGGTAATCTGCGGTGAATGGAGAGATCCTCAGTCCCCTATTTTTGCATGTTGGTTAATAATGAAGGTGTAAGTTTCAATGTGTTATGGGTGGTGTCTATATTAGACAGCCAAAGAGCAAGGCATGAATGCATGTGTAAGATTAGAGTGAATGCATTGGGCTTCCTTAACATCTAGTCATATGCTTGGACACTCGAGATTTTCTTTCTCGAAGGCCCATTGCGGGTTTTCAATTTTCTTGGTGGAGTGAATTAGGAGGTTATATCCATAACAGTCTTGCTCTATTTCTTTTCGTGGGAAACCATGTATGGGCTTACAGGTCTAGCAATGAGCTTATGTTTCTTTCCTGTAACCACCCCAGCCCAAATTTACCCACTTTTACAAGCTCTCTGTGGTAAACATGAGTTAAGTGTTATTAAGAAATGATTTGAACCACAAGTTCTAGTTATTGAAGTGAGGTCTACTAACTGGAAACATACTACCATCCCTTAGGGGCAATAGATCGCCCAGGTGGCTAACAACCACTATTAATTAATCTTGCTAGAAATTTCAATTCTTAGACTTCACACCCCAACTGCATTCTTGACCCACTGTGCATGTGGTTGCAAGGCTCCAACAACACTGATGAGGCTTCCTATGTGATTGAATAGAAATTATTTAGTTGAGAGGGTGTGGTTGTAAGATGTATGTGACTTTTTTAGTTATGCCCTATAGACCATTAACTAGTACCACCAAGAACATTCTAGAATTAGACCTAGGATAATTAAAAGACTAAGCAATAAATACTGAAACTATCTACTATCTAAGACATGCCTACTATATAATAGATATTTCGTCAAACATAGAGTAAACATACTAGCTACATGTCATGAATGCATATCTAATCATGATCTTCTTAATTTCATCAAAGAATCATTAAGAAGGCTCACTTCCCTCTCAAGCTAGTTTCAACCACACTTCCTAGACCATACATAAACTAACCATTCAATAACTTATCAAATCATGAACAAGATCCATATGAATAGAACATAATTTAACCATGACTATAACCAACATACCACCAGAATAGAATCCATGAGAAATTAGCCTTAAGGTCAACATAATAACCATTACATGTGCTCACTAATCCAAATTAGAAAATAACTCATATTAATCACATGCAAAAGCCTATAGAGTAAGGGAATTTCACATACCACCCTGCCATATATTGGGATGAACCAAATCTCTATTTCAACCAATCACCCCCATGCCATATTCCATGAATGACTGTGGGATCATATGGGTGAAACCTAACTAGAATCAGCCAGGGCTTCTAACAAATATATAAAAGTATATGATGCTTGCATCCATGAAAAGGGAGTCCAAAGGCTCACACCTCCACCCTCAAAATAGTACCAGGATTCACCTCCTTCCTAGGAAATCCAAAATCTACTACAAAAAACAAGGCCTATCTACAATTCCCAACACTACAATTCTTGCACTACTTGTCCTCTCAGTGAACAATTACTGGCCCATTGTTCTAGGGCACACTCCCAATGTTCTTTTGATTCCATTTGGCAATGCTAATGAACAAAAAAAAAAAAGGTTCTTCGCCGACATTTCCTTCTCTGCTCCCCACTCCCTTAAGCAATCCATTCATACCCTTCCTTGTACTCACTCACATTCCAAGTTCCCCGGAATCCCCTTGTTTGATTTCCAGTCCCTTGGGCAATCCATCTGTTGGAAAGGTTTCCTTCCCTCAGAAGGTCCAAAAACCAAGGCATATCCCTACCTCAAAACAATCAGAATAGTCATAACATGTTCATGAAAACCAATGAAGACTATTGGGTACCAATGTGTAATAATGGCCCTTCTCCTTAAGTCTTTTATCAACATAAGTTTTCATGTTCTAATTCCTTTTATTATTTCCTCTAACACTCTTGTAGCTAGATTCAACCACTCAAATCAAGCATTTACATGCCTCCCCATACAATGCACATAATTTCCATTAGATTGAAAATGAATTGGAAATTTATTCAATTCATACCTCATTGATAGCTCATCAATAAGGTGCAATTCTAATTCTATTTAACTCAAGTCATAACAAGTCAAACTAGCTCCTTAATAAAATCATCATATATAAACATATCACATCTAGTTAGTTCAAAACTCAACCATCATAAATCATAATCCTGGACTATGTGCATAAGTAAAAGTGAAATGAAATATTTCTACTTATGTTTCAAGTCATTATTTGTTATTGCTTTTGCTTTTTATCATTTCTGTACACTTATTGAATCATTTTCCAAACCTATCAAGCACCTAGTGCATTTTGTTCTCCTGTCATCCAAAGAAACAAGGTAATCTAGAGAATACACCACCTCCTCCCTCAATATCAGCAATCAAGGGAATCCAAAGACTATACTTCATCTGCCCTTAATATCAACAAATTTGGATTGGTCTCTTCCCAAGCTGTTCATAGCTCATTATACTACTATCTCAATCCAAAACCTCCATGGAACACAAGCTATTATAAGGCTCCAACCCATAGTGTCTAGGGTACCCAAGTTGTTACAGGGCTCTAACCCACATAACTTAGGGATATTGAGAATCATTCCCTTTCTCAACACATACACATACATAGTGTACAACGAAACACATATACATACACACAATGCAACATAATGAATACACATGTCATGATACAATGGCTACATAATACACATGATACATGACCATATGTACATAACACAACATGTACAACATATATGCAACAATAGTATTTCACATCTAGAGACCACACCATCTGTACTAGGCAATGTTTCATGTAATGTCTTTCCCACACCTTACTACATGCATCCACTACCCATGTCCTCGGTCTGTGGTTATTTCCATTATCTGTGGTTGTCCCAACATGTCACAGATCACACTATTTCATTTCATTCATGTTTCCTTCAACATTTCTTACCATAACATAAACATAGGAATAGGTATAAGCACATAATGTCAAAATCATATCCACATGATAATAACCTCATAGACATCCCAGGGCTGCTATGCTCACTTGATTCCTCATAAACACTAGGAGCCTTTCCATACCATTCACTCACATAACGGAGTCATTCTTCCAAAAGAATGATAAATGAGAACTGTGTCACAAAATTCCATTCACATACATACACATAAGGTCAAGGTTAAGAGAACTCCTTTTATCTGTGCAATGCATGCAGAACATTGTCAACAATAGTTCCCAACATAGACAAGGAATTTGATACCTCGAATCCACTTATTTTACCTTTCTTGTTACCTTTCTCATGATTGTCCCACCACTGTCCATTTATCCCAATGGACCTAACCAAATGAAATATTTGTCATATTTTTTTCCTCAACATCCCTTTATTCATGCACTAGCTTCATCCAAGTATTTTATTACCTATTGGGTTTCACTCAACTCTCCCCGAGCTCCATTACCTTTCCT
>APFE031345483.1:0-12982 GCA_000404065.3 Pinus taeda | reverse complement strand
GAATCTATAGTAAAAGTTACAAAAATTTCTCTTGAAATGGATTCATTAATCTTCGACTGATGTTGGGAATTAAGATTGTCACAATATAATTGAGACTCGGTATGGAGAAATTCAATTGTCTCCATCACATCATGTAGACTGTAATATCAATAAGACTTATTTGCTGATATTTACAATTTCATCACTAGTAGAATTGATGAGATTTTTTAAAATTTCTAATTCATTCTTAATTTGATCCATTTTACTCAATCTCAAGTATTGGGTTCAACCTAAAATGCACTTGCTTTACAAAAAAAATTCAACTTTAACAACACAAATCACAACATGTAACAGACAACTACAAAACTTTATGGCCAAAATGTAACGACTTTACTGCGTAGAAAATTAGTTGGCGATCATACTTCAAGAAAAATCAAAATATCATTGAAGCTGGGAGGTTCTTTAATTAGTTCATCTTTGTCCAACAAAGGTTTTATTGTAACAAGGATTTATCGTCAATTGTAACTTCTTCACGATGCCTTACACCTGTAGCATTAGAAACATTGATGATGTAGTAGATTTCCATAGTGAAAAAACTGTTCAATTTTACTCCCCGCGTAGTAGTGACACTTCATAGTTCAATATGGGAGCAACAATACCAACAAACCAACACAAATATCTTCACTGTAATTCCTTTAATCCAACACAAATTTTGATAAAAAAGGTTGTCATAATAAAATTTTATAATGCCAACTCTGCCAAACATACTCGACCATAAAATTACAATAAATTTAGAATACCAACTTTATCGACCTTCATAACGTCTTGAAAACACTAACATATGCAAACTCACCACATACCCTTTTTATTGTATATTTAATTTCGTTGTGCCAGGATGTTACTCTATTCTTCATCATTCAAAATGGTCTCAGGGATCAACATAGAAAATATCTCTTGCATTAATAATGTGCACAAATACGTATCAAAGATTATAAATGAAATAATTGTTCATAGATAGGCCAAAATGAAATTTAGCACAATAGATCAAATTCGGGTAGGTACAATTCAATGATGTGCAACCCTCTGTACTCATAACAGGCGAAAAAAATTGATGGTACGAAGTAGTTCTCAATGGATATAAAGGTGTTCGACATCACCTTTCTTGTCAAACTTTAATGGGCGAGGTGGTCCCAGGAGGCAGTTTGTCAAAACTGCTCATCACTTAATTTGATGATTCAAATTTCTTACGACGTCACTTATTCATTATGTTAGAAACTGATCAAGTGCTCCCGTGGAGTAGTTTATGGTTTTAATGGCAACATGTGTTGTGTCGACATGTGCTTGGAGAGTGACATTAAAAAACTGAAGGCATTTGACCATTTGATTCAGTACATGACTCATATGTTTTCAACACACTGATAGTACCATGAAATGCACACTAGTAATAACACCATTCAATGGTAATACACTATTTTCATCTTTTGATGGTGCTAGACCCACAAACATGTAAGGGTATCTCGCCGATAAGAAGTCCTAATTAGACCTCAGACCGTTTGGTGTAGGAGTCCCAATAGTGGGTCATAAGTTAATGCCTTGACCGCGATGTCGCACAGAGGAAAGTGAGATAACTCTATTAGTAGTAAGGGTGTGACTGCTGCAGTGAGTCAAGGAAGGTGTATGAGAGGTTCTAACATATGTGGGTTGAGATGAGGGTGAAGGTAAGTTCTAGGTTGAACTCGGCTAGGAACACACAACACATAGGACATACATAACTTCCAGTAGAGCAGTCCACTCAGATGCGATAGTCACAACATGCAAGGTAAGATAACACATACGACACTCATGGATTAGTCCAAACGAGTGCAACAATTGTTATAGAAAGGTTCACGTGAAAGGTTTGTCTAATGTCCAGTAGAGCAATGGACATGAACAAGATAGCATTAACAACATATACAAGACATTTCCATTAATAGATTATGCATTACATCAAATGAATCAGTTCATATGTAGAACACAGGTTAAAGAAACATGCATTACAAGTGTTGAAGATTAGACTTACAATAGATACAATACATGTGTTAAAATGTGTTGGCTCTTATTATATAAATAATTGTAAGTTCCAATCATACAATACATCCATGTAAACCTGCTAGCCCCAACAATGGAACGTTACAACCACATCTGCCTACTCATCCAAAGAGATGAACTAGCTCCATGAAGTGGAGAAGCCAAGGCTCGTTACAATACTGTCCAAGCTCTTTCCAAGATAGTCTTATCAGAAGCTTGGTTGACCAAAAGCCTATACAATGAGTTATGAGGGACTATTTATAGCAAAGGGTGGGGTGACCCTTAACATTCCCCTTTGTGACAATTCAACTATCATCATGACTCTTCACCTACTCTATGACTGTTACATCCAACCATTGACACTTGAATTACACTTGACATGACTCAACACTACAATGCAAATGTACTCATGTGAGACAACATGGCTTGACCAAGCCTTGCAAGACATCACTGACACTTGGTCTACCATGATGAGACCAACTCTTTGACATGCTTGTGATGGTGAAAGTGGTGAGTTGATGCCAAGCTTGGTCATCCATGATGGTGTGCATGCACCTCGTGGTGACATCTTGCTGAAGGGAACTCTTGCCTCCATTGTAACCGATGCATTGGTTTAGCCCCCTTTCATCCAACTCGTCTGCTAGCATGCACATGGTATTATTGGGCGCGGCTGAACCGGAGACACACTGATGCATAGTGTATGTGCTGGTATTCAAGTGTGTGCTAGTGGTAATGCACATTGAAGTACATGTTCAGCTCCAGCTGGGCTTTCTTCTTATCTTTGCCTTGGTGAGTGTGTTGAATGGGTTGGATTGCATGCGTGCACATAATGACATGCCTCCTGCTAAATCCCTTGCATGCGATCAACAACACTGCTCACCATGTTTGATCTATGTCAGCTGCTAGGATGGATCTTTAACTTTTACAGGAGTAGTTTCATTTGTTAGTGCACGTTGCGCCTGTTGCTATTGCTGTTCATGCTACAACTCATTTGTTTATTTGTGCAGCTTAATGTTCTTCCTGAGTTGCTGCTTTAGCACATGCAACTCCTTCTCTATTCCATTCTTTGTCTTCATGCGATATTCATGTCGCGCCGTCACCTCATAACTTGAGTCTCCAAAGTTGCTTTCATTATGAGTGGATCTGCTTGATCTTGCAACTTTGTTCTGCCTCTGCGTTGCCAACAACCTTCCACTTGCATTCATTGCATTTGCTACATTCATTGCGTTCACTGCATTTTCTACATTTGCTACATTCACTGTATTCACTACACTCAGTGTGTTGCCTTCTGCTACTGTTCATGATGTTGCTTGCTGGGATATCTTGATGTTCTTGTCTATGAACAACTTGATATCTTTATGAGTAGGCAAGCTCATAGACATTTGATCGACTACATCTCCAGGTGTGCTCTAAACAGTGTCTTCGACTCTACTCTCTTGGAAACTATTGTACCTACACTACTAAGAGGCAGATGAACACGTGCAATACCTAGAGACATGGAAACACTCATGGCAAGCAATCTATCAGTCGAAAACCAAAATGGACTTGAGAACTGACTTGTAACATACCTGTGTGCCTGATCATGAAGGTTGCACAATTTCAGCCACGAGGTCGTGAGACCGAATGCCAAGACTGCACAAGGCACAATATGGGTTGTTGGGAGACTAATTGACTGCTAGAACTGTGCGAAGCACAATCCAATCTAGCTGGTGACTGCTAGAATTGCATAATGTGCAATCTTAGCTGGAAATGACTGCAGGCTTAGTGACTGCATTGCGCATTTTTCATTGCCAATAGTCATTGTCCCTCAGGATTGTGAAAAGCAGGCCTAAGGAACTGCTGGTGGGAAAAAATACTCATTTTTGGAGAGGAAGGCAGAGCCTTCCCTCAGGATTGAATAATGTTGTCTTGGTGAGGCCAAAGTCTAGACCAAGGTTGGTTAGACTCGCCAATGGGAAACTAAAAGTGAATGTGAGTGTGAATGCATGTTGATACTGAGTGTAAGCATAAGTAAATGATCATGCATGCAAATGGTGAATGACAGATTCAGAAAATGGAACAGCATGCACGTGGGTGAGGTGAGTTACCAAATCAGTGACCGTTTGCGAAAAACAGTTTCATGCATGCAATAATAGTGAGATGTTGACGAAAAATGAAATGGTGCTAGGACAAGCTAATATACATGTAAATGACAGCAAGCATTCACTGAAATCAAGAAAACATTACTCATACAAGTGAAAACACAAAAAGCGATAGAAATGCAACACAAGACATGGGAAGCGAGATTACCCCAAAATAGCTAAGCTAAATGTGCCAACTATACCTAGATGTGATGTGGGATGTCAGAGCTACAAGGTTGATGTGAGGAATTAGCTCTCCAGCATTTGGTTGACGAGTTTTGATAACATCGAGGTTGTGATGCAGATGCCACAAATGTAGGTTTCTGAAATGATCATTTCATGTAACCTCCACTTGTTAAACATAGATCCCTGAAACAAAGAATGTCTTTGCATGCTGCATTGGGAGAAGAAGCCCATGCATGCAAGTCTGTTTTGCTCAGTCTTGAGGGGAACTGGTCAACTCAGCTGCACATGCGAGAGGTTGTTCAACTGCTTCAAGGAAATGCATATTTCTGGATGGGAGATGGGCTAAGTTCCCAGGAGATGTTCGCAAATTCTCGGCAGAGCAGCTGATTGCTGCCCATATTTGCGCAAGTTTTTAGCTAAGCAACCTTGCTGGGGAAAATTGCACAATTCCTGCTGTGAGTGTTGACTGGTAGAATTGCGCAATGTTGGAGCCCAGTAGGCTGTGAGACAATATTGTGAAATTTCGAGAGGGAAAGCTGGTTTCCCTCTAGAAATGCGCAATTTTCTTGGGGAAGCTGCTCAGCCTGCAGCAAGACCATGTCCGGGTGAACAACTTGTGAGGGGAATGCATTAGGTTGTGATCGATGGGCTGTCTTTATGCAAGAAAAACACTGAAGCTTGTGAACTTGTTGAAGGAAGGCAAGCTGTCGTGAAGGTTGGAAGGGAGGCTCCAAAACAAAGCTAAGTAAAAATTTTGGAGGCTGGTTGTAGCCACTACAAGAGCATCACATAACTAAAATGTAGTACTGATTCATGAAAGTAAAAATTTATTTAAATAATATGGCTCCCCAAAAATTTCGACCAGTGATCAGCTACCAAATCTCAATAGTACATCACGGATATGTGATTTATTGAAATTCACACATACCTATTTTTGTTAGAATATCTTCAACCATGTGCAACACAATTCTAATTTCATGGAACTATTTCCCATAATTAAACATGAATCATGATCATTCAACACAACATTCTAACTAACCACATTCATGTTTCTATTACGACAGAAATCCCAAAAACTTAGATTCAGTATCCAAGACTTCAAATAATAGTTCTCAAAAATTAAATAGCAGATTGTCAACTCTGCAAACCTTTTTAACTTTTCGGACATCTTTAGGCATGCAGGCCATGGTGGTAAATTTCCAAGCAAATCCAAACAATACCTCTGCTCTGGAAATATTGGATATGCCTTTGCATTTCAAATTCCAGCTTCAGTTCTATGCTAGGTTGGGTACTGTAAGTCGATACTTTCTTTTTTTACTCTATGTTGCTCAACCTTTGTCACAAAGAGGGCATATTACACCCAACTACTCAATTTCTTTTAACTGGTTCTTCGTTTCGCTTCCAGTGCAGACAACTTTGACTGACATTTTTTTTTGAATTCCCAAAGTCGTCTAGTGTCTAGGGACTGAATGGAGAATTAGAACCACTTTAATCTTGTCTTTCTTAAAAGTAAGTCTTCTTGGCATAGTCTCAGTGAGTGATTAAAGCAAGTGTGTCTTCAACTTTCCAGCCACCAATGCTATTTGACTTGTTCTTCCCTCAGACATTGAATTATAACTTCCACTCAAGTGAGTGAAACACGGTCATGTTTTCCAATATGTCTTCACATACCCAGACTTCAATAAAAAATAGTTAATGAATAAGCAAACTTACTCAACGCTCGGAGTGTTTCTCTCACAAATTTTTTGGACTTTCCGTAGATGCACGACAATGATATTTCTTTGATTCTTGTAGAAACATATACAATCAATGAACCATAGGGCGTTTGAAAACGTGCAACGTTCCAAACATTCCAAATAAAATCTTTCAACAACATGCAGGGAAAACACAGCCTTTCAACAATGCGCAAAGATCCATCTCTACAAAACTAGTGGCTCATATCCTCGAACCAACACTTTTATACAACTGTTATAAACACAGTATTGGAAACCAAATACAACCGTATATTAATTGATCTCAAAGAATGATGTACATGGTGTACATATAAATACATACAAGAAACCATTGAATCAATTTTCGGGTCTTCTTGGACTCTAATAGCGAATCACCCTAACACAAACCTAATCCTAAGGATTACTTGTTTAACAATGAGGACATGTAATGATTTTGTTTGGGGGGAGATGTTGGCACTTAATCTTTTTGATTGAAAAGACACTTATACCTTGTCTATTTCAATTGTATTTACCTTCCTCTTCCTAGTTTTGTACATTTTGATTACATTTTCCCTTAATAAATCTAAATAAAACCACAGAGATATCTTTACTACTTAATTTTTATTTTTATTAACTTATAAATCAAAACATTGGAGATTTGTTTTTTTATCATTATTTATACGAATAAAATTATTCTGGTCAATCATCATCCATTGAGGTATTTGCAGACACTTTTAAGCAAAATGAAAACATGGTATTTGATCCTCATTTTCATGACATGGAGAAATAACTATTGGATTCTTAGAAGATAAAATAGAAGGCCCTAGTCACTATGTCGGTCAACGTAACACCAATAAGGAAGGTCACATAGTAGTGAGGATAAATTTATATATCTTCCAAAATGTATGACTGGGAATGAAATTTATCTTCTCAAGGATCAATTTGGCTATGTTTAGAAGACACATTAGTATGTAGTTTTTCCATAAAAAAAATCTTAGTTGAGTTGGTTTCATTCTAATTTGTATAAAAAACTAGATGGAATAGAAAATAGGAGATCATTCCTATATATAGAAACTTTTAGCTAACCTTTGTACCAGTTTTTATTCTCAATATTTATCATTTTTGAGTTCCAACATTTATTGATTTTTCACTATGTGCATGCCAAAGTCTAGAAGGCCCCCAGACTATGGCATGTGCAGTTGTTTTCATGTGTAGATAGTAGTTATGTCTTTAATATGCATACTCCTATGTTTATATTGTGTATACTTATTAGTAAAGGCTTATTTTATTTCTCTGAATTTCTATTATATATGTCAACTCTCTATTATTTTAAATTTCAATTACATTACATTTGATAAGTTGTAGCTTTAAATTAAATTTCAATTGATTAATTGTGGTTTCTGTATCACATTTTACTTGTTTAAGTTGTAGCATAATTTATAATCAAGTTTGAATATGTTTTCTTAGCAAGGATTGAATTGGTCTTCATAGTATCGCTATAATGTTTTTTCACACATAGAGTTGAATGGACCCACTATACTTGTTGATTTTATCATTAGAGACCAGAGTTTATGCTAACCAACAATTAAACTTAATCAAGCATCTTTTCATTTAATTTTATTTAGGAAATTTTTATTATTGAATGAATATTAAGATTCTTTTCAAATTATTAAACTACATATTTAAGAGAGTACCATTGTAAGAGTCATTGACCTTTGTGAGGAAATGAACTTTATATCCCAAATTTCTACCAATGAATTTTGGCATTGATGATGCAGCCGTTGGTGCAGGTGTTGTGCTTTAGTGATTGATGGTTCTCATTGATGTCAACCTAGGCATGTATTGGAAATGATTGTGTTGTAGGTGGTTTGAGATTTGATTTATGATTTGTTGGTATGTGCAACTCATTGCAATTTTTTTTATTGTTGCAGGTGTTGGCTTTGTTTATCTTATCTTGGTTTATGTTATATGTTTTGGAGTGTTATAGCACCATTTACCACTCTTGGTATTTGTGATGCTTGGTTTATGGCCTAGGGAAACCCCTCCTTCTATACTTGGTCCAAATATATTAAAAATAATATTTTATTCCCTGTACGCTACTTTGTCCTGAGCTAAAAGCGTGTACACGTGGTTCAGTCAATACCCAACCCATGTATATGTATTAAAACACTAAACAAAATTAAATTTCCTTAATTATGGGTAGATTTCATGGGTTTTAGTTGTTGATTACGTCCTATTGCCCATGGCCCAACTGTTTCCCAATTAAAAAACTAATTGGCAGAAGTATAAATAGACTTCTATGGGAAGGCCTTAAAGAGTAGAAGAGATAGATTTATTATACTGAGATTATCCTGACTGAGCTTGATGAATCCCTGTACCTCATGCACTTCCCCAAGCTTCAAGAAATCCTTATTTCCTTGATTATAGTTATTCTCCCTTTTTCTTGAGATATCATGGTGTTGGTTATGGAAGAAGATTGTTGAAGGTTGGGAAAGGATGAATCTGGAGGAAGGTTCTATTTGGAGCCAGAAGAAGAAGACTCAGGTGAATTCTCCCCATGTTATTTATAACTTACTGCAATAAAAGAAATGTTGTCTTATTTCCGAAATTAACTATGTTTATGCATCAAATTATGTTTTAATTCATATATGAATGATGTTTTGATGGGTGACCCATCGTTGGTTTATATGATATAAAGTTGATTTCGTGAATATGCTTTACTTCTATACTACTATGTCTGTTCGAATTGAATGATTTTTAGGTTTCAAGAACATCAGGAGTTGCAGAGGGTCTAAACCCCGTAGAACCTACTTGAACAAAGGAAATATAGGTACTATCACTCTTACGTAGTTGGATTATATAAGCATTTTTCCTAGGCCATATGAGTGTTTCTTGTTGTAGTCTTCTTCTACTCTGTTGTTGTAGTGATTAATTAAAATAAACTAGAACTTTTGTATTGTCATCAAAATACACCAACATGTTTAGGTTTATTAGGGCCTTGGATTAGGCGAGAGGAGAGTTAACTCTACAAGGCCACTCAAAATTACAAAACATAGAAGGTTGATCAATGAGAGAAATCCAATCGCGTTAGTAAGACTGGGAAAGCTCCATAACTGGGAGTAAAGCACGAGGGTGATTGAAGATAAGAATGACAGATACCCCCTCTCTTACTTGTTAGGTCCCACCTCATGACTCTTCTGTCTGGTTTCTGATACGAGTTGGTGACCATATTTTCCTATCCTAGGGACCACGCAGGTGGCTGCGGAGGTGAATCCCGTGGCACGTGAGGTTGGCATTGTATCACATTCAACATCACTTCTGGAGGGCACCCTTGCAAAGCTTGGGGGCTTGCACTGGCAAAGGTTGTTGTTTGGAGGTTAGCATAACTACCTCAGCTACCTTCACTAATAGCCTTGGGGCGTAATTACCCCAGTCTATTTTCGAAAGGCCCTTCTTATTAACTTTCTTATATTTTGGTGTCCATTGCTAATCACTCGGAGCAGAAATAATCGAGAGTTGTATGATTGTTGATATCTTTAGGGACGTTTTAGTGAGTGTTCTTTGCTCCTAGTTGGCCTAGCTCTATAACTTGTTGATTCTTCAAGTAGATCTTTTAAATAATTCAAAGTGGCCAACTGACCATCTCGACGGTCTAGGAGACTTCGTGGGCTATCACCTACAAGTCCCGAGCCTTCTCCTAGAAGGCGTAGGAGTGATTCTGCTGGTGGTTTTCAACCAGTGGTAGCGAGCACATCGAAGATTGATCCTCTTCTTAGTGTCATTGATTCACAGGATAGACCTGGCACTAGTAGAGAGTTAGAGAGGAACACACTAGTTCTTTCTCAAGTGCTTTTTCAGTCGGAAGATAATATCAAAGTTGAAGAGCTTTCAAAGTTAGTTATGGCTCCAAATTCTCCTCTTCCTCCTAATCATTCAGACGTTCTATTGTACGTCAGAACTTCGACTCATAGGCCTTTGAGCCCAGGTTTACATACATCTATTCCTTCGATGACCACTGCTAGAAGCATGGCATCTACGACAAGTGTTGCGAGGATACAGACTCCCATATCTCTACAAGGAGGAGGAACTATTTCCATCCCTTCTATTACTCCCAACACGGCTATATTTGGGTCTACTTCCATTCTGTCAATGAGTGGAAGTTCTTAGACTAATGCATCTAGTTTTGGACTTTTTCCTTGTGGAATGTCGTCTCACGGGATTCCTTCAGTTTCTTTGAATGTACCATTGACTACCTCTACATCCATGATGAGTGTATCAGCTTCTTTTTAGGGTTTCCTATTTGGAAGTGGTCATATACCACACTCCAATCCGACAGTAGGGTTAATCCCTTTTTCTTTTACAAGTCAAGGTAGTAACCCCTTCCAGAGTTGGACAAACCCTGTGATTAGTGGGATAGGAGCTGGGAATAATTTTTTTGGCCAACAAGGGAATGTGTTGTATTCTTCAGTTAATTCCTTTCAAAAATTTTCAGCCTTTTCTAATGCATGAAATCCTTATCAAGGACTGTTAGCTCCTTTCAATACTTTGTTAGGGGGTAACTTCACTGGTTACGGAGGATTTTCGACAGGAGTTGGTCAAACTCCAAATTTTGTTGGACCACAAGGAGAACCTTTTGGTTCAGTAGGCTCTACAAGTTACTTCAGGAAACCTGGTGTTTTTCAAAACCCAGGTCATTCTTTCAGACCTTTGGGAACTCTACCCGCTCTGGATGGAATTCCCAACATCGCCCATGACTTCCTTTTCTGGCCATGCTTAACTTGCCAGACATAAATAAATTGACAAATGACCCGATTCGGTACAATTCAGTTTGGGCTCTGGTCCCAACTAAACTTCCATTGGATATCCCAAAATTCGAAGGGAAGAGTGGTGAAGGTTCGGGAGACCACATAACCAAATTTCACTTATGGTTCTCATCCAACTCCATGATAGATGATTCAATTAGGTTGAGGTTATTTCAGTGCACCCTAACTAAAAATGTGGTCAAATGGTATATAGAGTTGCCAGGGGGCACCTATACTTCTTTCTATGATTTGGCTAATATCTTTTTGAACCTTTTTCAGTTGCCTGTCCAATATGAAGCTGGAATTGAACTTCTGGCTAACTTCCAGCAAGACATCGCAACTCACATTTTGGATCACATCTAGGAATGGAGGAGGAAAAATCTTGTTAAAGCTGAAATCCCACCTGAGTTGCTTCTCAAATGGTTTCTCAAATCATTAAAACCTGAGATCTCAAAGGACGTATCCCTTTCCAGTGTTTATTCGGAAGAGTAGGCTATTTTTCGAGCCTAGCAATTGGAACTAATATATTCTCAGTTTGAGACTCTTCAGAAAATTTTACTTGATGCTCCTATGTCTAAGTTCAATTTAGCCAAACTGAAGCTAGGCCCCCGTGCTGATGGTATAGTCAGATCGATTGATGTTAACACGGTGAACCTTTTGAATCAATTACAATAGTTGTCTCTACAAACTCCTTCTCCTAACTAGGCAAGACCGTCTACACCTACACCATCCCAACCTACCTCTATCAACAATCTGATGGGAAGAATAAGGGATGAGGTAAGGAGAAGAACTAGGAAGGGAAAGGCAATGCAAACAAACCTGCCAATGGTGTCGAAGAGGGTAGGAAACAATCCAAGAAAAAGGTAAAGTTTCCATGCAAGTTATGTAATGGAGATCATCTGACTCACCTCTACCCCAAGATGAAAGATGCTCAGTGCTTATTAGTGCAATAAGGGTCCTCTAGCTCCCAAGATTGTCTAACTAACCCTTTTCCCCAAGGGTAGCAATTACTTGCTTGTGCGAATTCAAATGCTAGTACCTCCGTAGGGAGAAACCAGGCAGGGGAAAAATCCTCAAATGTTTATATGATGAGCTCCCATATCGACGTCACTATGCGAGCACACGATTATGGTGAATCAGAAACATCTAAGGCTAAGTCTGTTCCCAAAGCCATAGATCCACTTCATATTGAGCAACCCTATATTGATTCTATACCTCAGATATCAAAAAGTTCCATGAAACATTCGACTATTAACCCTAATGCTAGGGCAGCCCAAAACTACTTGATTGTAGAAGATCTGGCTCAAAGTCCTTGTGCTATGTCTGCATTGGAGGTACTCTATCCATGCCCTGCTCAGAGAAGTGCTTTGCTTTCAGCCATTGGCACAGTAGATCCAAAGAATTTTTTAGTGCTCACTTTTGATATAATGAATGTCAAAAATTGACTTCCTCACCATATGGATTTCCAGATAAAGTCCACATATTGAAAAACTAATATTTTTTGGATAGTTATAGATGAGGGAGTTTCCACATGCATGACATCTATGTCATGTTGGAAGGCCATTGGATCACCTTCAGTTTTTCCTTCACCGATTGTCTTGACGGCATTTGATGGTTATTCTCATAGGTCGCACGGAATTATCCCAACCTTTCCTATCTGTGTTGGAGAAAAGGTAGTAAATATTGAGGTAGAAATCATTGATGCGAACCTGGATTATAACCTCCTCTTAGGCAAGAATTAGATTTACGATATTGATGCCATTGTTTCATCATTATTCCACATCCTCTATTTTCCCCATGAGGGGACGATTGTTAGAATTGATCAGTTAGACTATTCTCTAGGTGACTCCCACACAACTTCGTATTCTACCATTTCATTGGTGGACAATGCCCATCAACATATTGAGAATTTAGGAGTTGGGATGTACTCTTTGCTAATGGGTATTTTTGACCTCCCTCCTCCTACAACTAGAATTAATGCAATTTCATCCTCTAAGGGACCTTCTCGAAAAGATTTCTTTCAAACTCATTATCTTTCGGACCCTTGGCCCTTACCTTCATCTACCACCACATTAGATGGAGGGCAGGTAGGTGGAATAGCATTTCCCATGTTTGC
>APFE031345476.1:0-12476 GCA_000404065.3 Pinus taeda | reverse complement strand
TATATCTTCACATTTTACCTTCATGTCACCTCCATTCCACCTCCATATCATTATGTTTACCTCATAACTATGCTTTTCCAAAGTTTATTAATTCTTAACTTTTTAAAGTGAATTTATGGCTAAAACTTAGAAAATAATATGCTTATACTTATACCTAACAATTAGAATGAGTTTGTTGACATGTGTAGGTACAAAGGAAGCTTCCAAGGCATCCTTATGTGGCACTCTATGCTCAATTTCGAATTTGAGAAGATCATGAACCTCATGGAGAAGATCATGGACCTCATGGAGGAGATCATGGAGGATAGGGTTAGGTGTCACCATTGGTTGAGAAATATGTGGGTCAAAGGAGAGAATAGTGGGTTTGCATTTATGAGGTTGTTATCATAGTTCTTGTATAAATAGGAGTACCTCCCCCATTCCAAAGGGAGGACTCTTAGAGCATTGTATCCAATTGATGATGGAATAAAGCTTCATTTGACATATATTTTCATTATGTAGTTTTAGAAATAGTTTTCCATTATGTAGTTTTAGATAGAAGTTATCTTAATGTAGTATATGGAATGGCTTGTCACTTTGTTCTTAGGAGAATTGAGCTCACTCTAGAAGGAGCAAAGGAGCATGTTGTTTCATATTAGATGTTATTTTATTTAATTGCTTAGATGTTTGATGTTTGAAGATTGGTTTGATGAATGAATTTTCAATTAGAGTCTTATCAACATATGAGAGGACAACTAAGAGTCTAAGTTAGGCTCTCTCTCTCTATTTGACTTGTAATTGGAATTCATGTTTTTGCTTTTATGTTTCAAGTTATTTCATTTACGCTTATGGATGAATTTTAGTTTAGTCTAGATTAGTACAAGAGAGGACAATCAAGAGACTAAGTTAGTCTTTCTCTCTTTGAATCGAAACAACAACTAAAGTTCATTCCCTTGTTTACATTTCAAGTTTCTAGTTTTATGGTTTCTCTATGATACTGTAGGGAAGGACAACCAAGATCTCCTAAGTTAGGAGCCTCTTCCCTTGCATATTGTATTGAATCTTAAATAATTTCATTAGACATAGTATTAGTCGCCTACTCCTGCACATATAGTGCTGACATCATCAAAATCTTACGAGTTTCCCTGGTCGATATTTAATGCAGCAATTTAAGCCCAATAAATTGCCCAACAGTGCTCCTTCCCTAACGGCTTTTATTTTCAATCGCAAATATCGTTCAAGCAAAAATAAAGCATAATTTTTAGCAGGGGCCCTACAAGTCAAAACGTCATTATATAAGGAACACACAGTGTCCATCTGCTTAACAACACTATCTAATCGACGAGTTACCTTAGCAACCTTTTCCTGCTCCTTTTGCCATCCTTTAAAGGCCTAGCTCTCGGACTGACTAATGTCTCGAAGTTGCTGTTGTAGCTCTTCGTATCTCTCCCTGGGGACTGTTTGCTCTCGCAACTGCTCAGCTTCTTGCTGAGCTTCCTTCATCATTTTGTGCAAGGTCCTTGTTTTTGGATCCTTTTTCCACAAAGCCGTAGAGGCTAGAAGTTTAACCTGGACCTTTCTATTACGCTGCTTAGAGTTTAGGACCTGAATTACCCCTGAGGGTGGTGCTTCTGTTTGGGCCTCTTTGCTTTCTGTTTCTTTCTTAACAAGAATAAAGGGTTGCTGTGGTCCTCCTGCCATCGGAGCCTCTTGATGTTCCATTGGAATGTCCATCCGTTCTTCAGGGTAAGATGGAACAACAGTCTGTTCCTCCACGATATTTGGAACAGCAGTTTGTTCCTCGGCAGTAGGTCTCCTGATGGGGTTTTGACCAACAAAACGGGTATAGGTCTGCCATCTTCTTGTCCTCGGGGTTCTTGCTGCAGTTTTCCTTGCGGTCCTCTGTATTCTCAAGTTGGCTTTCAAAATTCGAATCTGCTGTCGGAGCCTGGCTATAGTGCCCAGCAGCCTCTGCTATCTCTTCCTTAATTTCTTAATTTCCTTTACCTCGGTAGAGGGTTTGGCCCTTAAGTCCGCTCCTTCTTCATCTGGGATATCTTCCGGCGTTTTGGGGACAGATTGTCCCTGATTGTTGTCTTCCATTTCATTATCATAACCAGGTAGGTTTTCTTCCCCTGCCTTTTCTACATGCACTTCCTCAGGTAATTCTTCCTCTGTGGGTCTGTCAGGGATGCCTGCTGTGCTGGAGGGCTGGCCATATTCCCCCATATTGGCCAGAACTGCTGCCAATTCCTCCTCATCCACAGGGTCCTGCAACAGGCTACCCCCTGGCTGTACTATTTCTTCTTATTGATTGCCTTGTTCGGTGGCTGTTTCTTCCTCAGAGTGCTCATCTCCTTCTTCAATTCCTCCTTCCGGCTAGTCCGCCTCGGCCCCTGATTGCTCAACATTTCCTTTGGAGGGTCCTCCTTCTGGTTCTGGAGGTTCATCCGCAATTTCAATTGGCTGGGCCATGGTTCCCTGAATTTTTTCCAACCTTCCTCGTATCCGGGCCAGCAGGGCTGATTTCTGTGGTCTTTCAGGTTGGTCGGGTGTGCCAGCAAATTCTTTGGTCTCCTCTGGTCGTTCTGGCGTACCGGAGGATTGTTTCCATTTTGAAGCAGCATGTCTTTCTGTTGCTGACTCCTTGCGTCTCTCTGATCGTTCTAGCGTGCTGGAGGACTGTTCAGGTTTTGGGGGTGGTGCAGTCGATCCCCCCTCAACTATTGTGATCAGTTCCTCCCAAGTGCTTTGTTGTTGAGTGAGACTGTGGCTCACTATCAATCGAATCAGTCGATGGTGGCTAACGACTGCATCTATGTGCTGGGCCTTCTTCAGGCTTCGGGCCGCTTCATGTAATAACGAATTTAAAAGTGCAGGGAGATTTACAGAACATTTTCCTTTTAAACAGCTAAAAGTTTCAGGTGACGAGGTCTTACCACACCTTTTCTCCCTTCGCAGGTGATATAACTCTGCACTGTCTTTGCTAGCTCGGTCCAGGGTTCCCCTAGTGTTGCCGGCAGAACTCCTTTCCCTTTGACTGTCAAGCTTTGGCCTTCGTCCTGGAAAATTTCCATAGCTTTTTGTAATCTTTCCTTCTTTAGCGTCCATATGGGTCCAACAGCTGGTAATCCTGAGACTTCTGCGATGATATCCTCCGTAACCGCTATTCGCTTTCCCCCTACTATGGAGTAATTTTCCTGCAAATTTTGCAGGAATTCCAACGCCACTGCTTCATTTGATTCTTGCAGGCGGCTGAAATAATTCAACCACCCTGCGTTTTCCAGGATTTTGCGAGCAGCAGCGGAGACTGTCAGCTCGTGAGGTTCGCTTCGGACCGTCTTTCCGCCCATGATTCTACTCAGAATTGTTAATGGAACAACAACTGCTTGCGGTGTTTGCGACACAGAGAGGATGATCGTCGCCAAATTTTGGAAAAGATCACAGAGCATGCAACGAAAAAAGGATCGTGGACGACAATTTTTGTAGAATGGAATCATCCTACCGTTAAACCATGCCATTCCTTCGTACATTATCCCGCCCAAATGGTGTGCAGCCACGTAATCCATGGAGTAATGAGGTTACCTCCCCCCCGCGATCTGATAGGCTGTCCCCAGCCATCAAAGAGAGGAGAAGCAGCCAGTCGGAAGTCAAATCATAAAGAACAGCATATGGAATTATGCCATGTTTTAGAAAAACAACGAAATGCCGAAATCGAGGAAAAAAGGTAGATCGCGTTTTATATAAGAGCCTGCGTGATATAATGAGGAGCCGGGGGATTGGACGTCTGTCAAGTGTACGAAGTCTCCAGTGGTCATTTTCAGTTCCGTTGCCATGATTGGTGGTAATAAATATTCATGCGATATATACATCGGGGTGTGACATATGATCTATGCAAAGGATATAAGAGACAGAAAAATTTAATATCATACCTGTTGGTATAAATATTACGACTTCTATGCCATTAACAGAGCTCTGCTACCAACAAGTGTTCATAACCTTGGCAGAGTTGTTTATTTCACCCTCCGGAACCATGATCCTTTGTGTATATTCTGAAGAGTGCTTTGTCAAAATGCAGGCCATTATGCTGGCTTGGTAACTAGATAGCCATAATGCCATTCACAAGGTAGGCGTGAAACGTGGACAGGTCGGCTCGTGATGAGACCCCCTGTTCCAAGGTTTGCTTGTTAATATACCTTCGGACCATATCCCTGGTGTGGTGGTCGTAATGGGAATGCCACTTCACTTCCATCCTTATGATCATGGTAGGCTGGCTCTTTATGAGACCCCCTATCCTGCATTTGACAATTTTCATATTTTCTTTTTGTTTTTACAGAGCACCTTTCTTTTTTTGTTTATTTCCACATAAGGGTGGTTCCGCACTCCTTAAGAGCGGGGAATGGTGGAAGAAGTCTTATCATCTCAACAAACAGATATAAATCCTTTGTTCTTACTCCTAAGTAACAATCAAGAAAGATTTTTAGGGAAACCATCATGATAAAGATCACCAACCAGGGTGTCGGTAATAAGACAATGACAACAAAGATGAAAAGTTAATGTCCCTCCTCTTGTCCTCTTATACATACTAGGCTTTATAGTGATAGCGATTTATGATGTGCTGATTTCAGTATATCATGGTTTATGTTCATCGCATAAATTCATTGTTGTATCTAAAAGATTGAGGAGAACATGGGCGCAAAGCATCCCCAATAAGGGCAAAAACATGCCAATGGCATTCCTGAGAGAAGAATCCATTCGTAGGATACCATTTCTTTGAGAGAAACAACGGAAAATCGTAAATGATGTTCCTTCTGAGAAAGGAACAGCAAAGACACTCAAATGTTGTTCCTTTTGAAAAGGAACAACAGACACACTTAAGTGTTGTTCCTTTTGAAAAGGACCAGCAAAGCACTCAAATGTTGTTCCTTCGGAGAAGGAACAACAAAACACTCAAATGCTGTTCCTTCTAAGAAGGAATAGCAAAAACACGCAAGTGTTGTTCCTTTTGAAAAGGAACAGCAAAATCACATAAGTGCTGTTCCTTTTGAAAAGGAACAGCAAAATCACACAAGTGTTGTTCCTTTTTGCAAAGGAACAGCAAAGACACACACATGTTGTTCCTTTTCGCAAAGGAACAACAAATCACACAAGTGCTGTTCCTTTTCGCAAAGGAACAACAAAGACACACACACGCTGTTCCTTTTCGCAAAGGAACAGCAAATCACACAAGTGTTGTTCCTTTTCGCAAAGGAACAACAAAGACACACAAGTGTTGTTCATTTTCACAAAGGAACAGCAAAGACACACAAGTGCTGTTCCTTTTGAAAAGGAATAACAAAAACACACAAATGCTGTTCCTTTTGAAAAGGAACAACAAAAACACACAAATGCTATTCCTTTTGAAAAGGAACAGCAAAAACACACAAATGCTGTTCCTTTTGAAAAGCAACAGCAAAAACACGCCAGTGCTATTCCTTTTTGAAAAGGAACAGCAGAAACACACAAGTGCTGTTCCTTTTGAAAAGGAACAACAAAAACACTTAGAATGCAAACAGAGAATCAAGAAAGCATATATACAAGATTTTATGTAAAAGTTATGAAAAAAATGAATTCCTTAAGTTATAGGTGAGGAAGATTTCGCTTCCTCTCCTAAAATTTCGATATCAGTATCTTGTCGTAGCTGCTGATAGAAGGATTCCTGAGTGAGTGGCTTTCGATAGAGACGAACGCGGTAGCCATTTAATTTGAATGCATATCCAGAACCGTCAATTGTGATCAGGGTAAGGGTCCCATTGTCATGTACCTTCTGGATTTCATATGGTCCTAATCATCGAGTCTGAAGTTTCCCCGGGAAGTCCTGAAATCGCAAGTCGTATAACAGAGCCCAGTCTCCTTCATGAAAGACTTTGTTCTTGATAAGTGCATCATGCCATTTAGCTCGCCGCTGTTGAATCAATGCTGTATTTTGTAATGCAGAGAGCCTGATTTCGTCCAATTCATTAATCTGTTGTAATCGATTGATTTGTGCCTCACTCAGATCTAGGCCGACTTCCTGTGCAGTTCGTAGCGTTTGGATTTCGAATTCTATGGGGAAGATTGGTTGTTTTCCAAACTCTAATTGATAAGGCGAATAGCCTGTAGTACTTCTCCATGTGGTTCTATAGGCCCACAGTGCCTCAGGTAGTCGGGCGGCCCAATCACGCCTATGCGATGCAATGGTTTTTGTTAAAATTGATTCTATTACCTTATTACTACTTTCTACTTGCCCATTTTCCTGCGGATGGTATGGGGTAGTGATCTTATGTTGGACATGATAATTGTTAAGTGTTGCAGCTAATTTATTTCCAAAAAATTGTGGTCCACCATCTGTGATTAGTTCTCTCGGAATTCCATAACGTACAAACAAATGGAACAAGAATTGTATTACAAAGTCTTCTGTAGCCTTAGGCAATGATTCGGCCTTGACCCATTTAGTAACATAGTCTGTCACCACCAGAATGTATGTCCTCTGATTTGATGATGGATTGATGGGCCCGACGAAGTCAAGAGCCTAACGTTCAAATGGCTCAATGACCAATTGTGGTCTCAGAAGCATCTCATCGGCTTGGCCAGGTCGTCCTGCTCGCTGGCAGCTGTCACAGGCTTGTGCAAACTTTTTCGCATCTTTGAAAATTGTAGGCCAATAGTAATCCTGTCTGCAATACTTTATGTGTTATCTCTTTCAGCAAAGTGTCCCCGCCATTGGTCCATCATGGCAAGCTTTTAAAATGTCGAAGATTTCGTCTTCTCGAATACACCTCCTAATTTGCATATCTGCCCCTGTATGGAACAAATCGCCTCCAATCCACGAAAATCGAGTGCTCTTCTGAACAATCTGCTTACGTTCCTGAGGGGTTAAGTGTTTTGGTAGCTTACCTACTGCAAGGTAATTGGCGACATCAGCATACCAGGGTGTTCGAACAGCAACAACAAATAGGTGTTCATCAGGAAATTGATCTTCTACTGTTGCTGTTTCAATTGATTTCGATATTCGTGATAGAAAATCGGCTACAGGGTTCTCCTTGCCAGGTCGATCCTTGATGGTGATATCGAACTCCTGCAATAAGATCAACCATCTGGTTATTCTAGCATTCGTGATAGGTTTATTTGCCAAATATTTAATAGCATAATGATCTGTATATAACACAACAGGATAGCCTGTGATATAATGTCTAAATTTGTTAACAGCATGTATTACAGCCAGGAATTCCTTTTCAGTGACAGTATAATTCAGCTTGGCAGAGGATAAATTTTTGCTGATATAGTAGATAGCATATGGTTTTTTGTCCTCTTCTTGCCCCAGGACTGCACCAATTGCTGTATCTGAGGCATCTGATGAGATTTGGAATGGTAAATTCCAATTTGGTCCTCGAAGGACTGGGGCTGTTGATACAAGCTTCTTCAATTCCTTAAAAGCTTGGTCACATTTTTCTGTCCACAAGAAATCAACATTGCCAGTTAGAGCATATAGAGGTGCAGCAATATGTGAATAATGTTCTATAAATCGTCTGTAATACCCAGAAAATCCAAGAAAACTACGTACCTCTGTTTGAGTAGTGGGGGTAGGGATAAGCAAAAGAATTTGGATTTTGGCCGAGTCTACCTGGATGCCAGCTTCTGAAATATAGTGCCCTAGAATGATCCCTTCTGTCATCATCATGTAACATTTTTTGTGGCTCAGACAAAGCCTGGTAGCGATACAACGTTGTAAGACTTTTTGCAAGGTATCTAAA
The DNA here is from genome assembly GCA_000404065.3 of Pinus taeda. Taxonomy (NCBI): domain Eukaryota; kingdom Viridiplantae; phylum Streptophyta; class Pinopsida; order Pinales; family Pinaceae; genus Pinus; species Pinus taeda. Next base: position 4,725 of record APFE031345476.1, on the reverse strand, counting down.
GCTGGGTCAAAATCATCTTCATATGGTGTAAAGTCATCCATGTACACCTCAAGTCCATCATTTATTAGATCTGCAAAGATGCTAAGGACAGCTCTTTGGAATGTAGCAGGGGCATTACATAGGCCGAAGGGTAGAACTCGATAGGCAAACGTTCCCCAAGGGCAAGTAAAGGTTGTTTTATCCTGGTCTTCAGGGGCAATTTGGATTTGGTTATATCCGCTGAAGCCGTCCAGGAAAGAAAAGAATTTCTTTCCTGCCAGAGTATCCAATACTTGGTCTATGAATGGGAGAGGGAAGTGATCCTTCTGTGTGGCTTTATTTAACTCCCTGTAATCCACGCAAATCCTCCATTTTCCATTTTTCTTGGGTACCACCACCAGGGGAGAGACCCATTTACTGTCGGAGATGGGATAGATAAAATTAACATCTAAAAGTTTCCGAAGTTCGGCTTTTACTACCTCTTTTAGATGGGGGTTGAGTCTTCTTTGCAACTGACGAACAGGTCTTGCATCTTTTTCTATATAGATGTGGTGGGTGCATAATTGAGGGTCAATCCCTTTCATATCAGGGTAATCCCACGCAAACGCTCCTTGATATTTTCGTAACAGATTAACGAGCTTTGTTTCTTGGTCTGGTGTAAGGTTGGTGTTGATATTCAGAGTCTCACCGGGTTCAATTTCCACTATTTTACTGTTAGCAACGACAGTCACTGGTATTGTTTGGTCATGTGCATCTTTCAAAGGGTCTTCTTCTATCTCACTATCAAACGCTGCTTCTATCATGAAACACTGTGTGTGAGATCTAGATTCAGTTTGACTGATGAAGTTATTGATGGCATCATCTTCTGTTTGGTCCTTAAAATCTAAACCCTTCTGTACAGTCAATGGGGATCTGATATTGTTAGTAAGGTATGACACAGGATACTGATTAGTTTTGATCATTGGAAGGCTTGGCTGTGCTGGAGGATATAGAACTAGATTTTTAACATTTGGTCCTTTAGTTATGGTCATGTTTCCCTGTCGACAAGCAATGTAGGCATCAGCAGTAGCAAGCCAAGGTCTTCCTAGAATTAGCGGATGTCCATCCAGTCGGGTTTTTGGATTAATTATTAGGAAATCGGTTGGATATTCCCAGGAATCTACAGAAACCATGACATTGTATAGAGTACCTTCTGGTCGAACTACAGATCAATCTGCCAATTCTAGCAAAGTAGAAGTAGGTTCTACTGATGTGATGCCAAGCTTTTGGCAGGTAGAGATTGTCAAAATATTGATTGCAGCTCCTAGATCAACTAAAGCGTTAGTCAGGGTTTGACCATAGATTTGGACAGTTACAATTGGATTTCTGGGATCTTTGTATTTGATAGGTGTCTCTTTTCCTGATAACAAGTCGGATAAAGTACTGACTACTTGGACTCTAGGGTTAGTGGTTGTATTCCTCCTTGATTTTTTTATGCACAGTTCTTTTATAGTTTTTGCGTATATAAGAATGTCTTGAATGGCTTGGAGGAATGGAATTTTTATGTACAGGTTTTGTAACTCTCCCAGAATGTCAAAGTCTGGATATTGTACTAGTCGTGGTATGACTAATCGTTCCAGGAAAGGAGGAAAGGATGTACCCGCTTGTTGATGGGTCTGTCCTTTATTTACACCCTCTTGTTGTAGCGGTTGTTCTGCTGGTAACTGATCTTCAATGTGAACTGTTTTGTCTCCCTCTATTTCTATTATACGTCCAGATCTTAACTGAAGATCATTGCACTCCCTTAGGTCAGGTCCGATTTCTGATGTTTTTATGATTTGGAGGGATTGGACCGGTCTATTATTAGGATTGGGATTGGGTTGGGCTGGGAGTTGCGGTCTCAGATTAGACTAGGGGTTTTGTTGTAAGGCTGGCATAGTCGGTTGAGGGAGTGGAATAGTTCCTGTTGGCTGATATGTCGATTTTGGCCAATTTGTCTACCAGGGTGAACCTTGTGAAGTAGGGGGAATCAATGTGGAGGATATGAGTTATTCTGCCAATACGGTGGGGTATAAGGAAAATTTGGCCAACCGAATTGGCCTGTGTGATTCATCCATGGATTTGGAGAAGGAAATGGCTATGATGACCAGTTCGGAAATGGGGGGTGTAGATTGGTTTTGCCACATACCATATTGCTGAGCGTTATACTACGGAGGCTAGAAAGAAGAAGTTGGGTCCGAAAACATACCAGATTGCCTAGGTTTCCATTGGCGACGCTGGTTAACAAAGTATGTTGGCTCTGGTTCTTCTTCCGCTTCCTTGTATACTGCCTTCAATCCAGGAAGTGAGGGGCAGCTCTCAGTAAGGTGGTATTTTGTACAGATAGCACATGTTTGAACTGTATCTAGTGGACATTCCTTGTGGCTATGTTTTCTTCTACATCGGGGGCAGAAAATCAAGTTGTGTAGTTAATGTCCCCAGAATATCAGTCTTAAAATTTTCTAATAAATTCCCTAGTTCTACACGTGTTACTCCTTCTATTGATATTTTGTTATCTCTAACAAACCAATCATATTCTGTTGGTTTTATCCTTGTGCTGCCTCTTGAACTCCTGATGCATAAATTAATGATGTCAGCGAAATTCTCTTGGTAAATATCCCCTTTTCCCATGATATTCAATGTTTCAATCCATTGTTCTTTCATGCCTCTAATCAATGCAGTTTTCAACACATTATCAGGTAGAGGTAGCGATGCATAGGGGGATCTCTGTAAATTATACTGGAAACGTTCTACGTATTCCTCTAAAGTTTCATTTGGTCTGGCCGTCATTTGGAAAATTTCATCTTTTAGTTCTCTCGACCTATAGTAATCCTGATATTTCTTGAGGAAAGATTCTTTCATTTGCTCCCAGTTGTTTATGACTCCACCACCTAAACCCATAAACCATCTCAGAGCTGCTCCTTTCAAAGTGGAGGGGAACAATTTTAATTTCTGGGGGTCAGTGGTGTAATCGTATCCTCTACATAGCACAAATTCAAATAAGAATGCATCGGGGTCCTCTGATGTAAGTCCATGAAACGTCGGGATGTGTTGAAGAGGGATCGCTTTCATGGGTGCATTCGCAGCAGAATCTACTATAGGATATTGCAATGTAGAAGTTTGAGTATTTGGCTGATTCTGCGCCATAGGATCGAATATGTGCCAATAACCTTCGAGAATTTCTAGGAGGGTGTTCCTAGGTTGAGAAGGAATGGCCTTGGCAGGGACAGTTTTAATGACACTTCCCTTATCTGGGATTTCTATCTGAGGGAATGGGATGCCTTCAATATTAACTTTGGCCGCGCTCCCCTTATCTGGGCTGTTTAACAGCTGGATTATCCTAGAAGGAGACCTTGGTTCTCCTATTTCCCCTGTTTCCCCTTCTCCTTCACAAAGGTTGCTTAAATTCCCTTCCTGCAGCCGTTCTGACACAGAATTTTCAATTTCTTGAAAGTCCTATTCATCCGTCTGGCTATGCACCTCAGCGAAGGCTCTAGATGGTGATGCTGTAGCCTGAAGGGAACTAGTAGGCTGTTTAGAATTAATCTTTTTGAGGCCTACTGACGGCTGAGATTCAGTTTTCTTATAGATTTCGTCTATGAAGGTTGTTCGGCCAAGGGTCACCAGTCCTTTGGATTTTTCCGGTTTGGCAGGAGGTTTGATATTCTTTTCTAGCTTTTTCTGCTTAGTCATGCACTCTACAAACTACTAAATCCTATTCAACCAGCAATTCTGCTAAGAGAGCGAACGGTGGAGCAAGGCTTTTACATGCTCCGTACGCAGGTTCTTACCTTCCGTTTTTAAGATCCAACTCCCCCCTAGCAGATTTGCGCACTACTCTGTAAAGGCAAATGGCTATACTCTTTCCCCGGCAACGATGCCAAAATGTAGAGCTATAACTAGGGTCTCTCACACCTCTAATTATTCCACATTAATAAATAAATCCGGGAGCGTTTTGTTATTGCAAAGAGTAGCTCAATCCGAGGCTATTTGTCCGAGTAATGCTTAGTATTATAGTGCTCAAAAGATTCAAAAGAAAAAAAATGCTAAGCTGTAACTAAACTAACCCAAAAGGTAAAATCACACAAGACAGTTGATCAGTCAAGGGTACGGAAGCAATAACCCATCCCTCTAGAAACTGATAAAGAAAGGAAATTAGAGCATGCTCTTATAGGTCTGGGAGCTAGGCAGCGTCTTGCTGAGGCTCTCTACAGCCTTAGACCTTCTCTCATGCCAAAACAACAAAGGCAGGTAAATAAGATGGCAGAAGGCAAAATGGAACAACAAACTGGAAATGGAACAGTAGTAATAAAATGGAACAGCAGTAATAAAATGGAACAACAATAATAAAATGGAACAACAGTAATAAAATGGAACAACAATAATAAAATGGAACAGCAGTAATAAAATGGAACAACAATCCTTGATGAGTTATGGAACAACAACCATCACCCATATGTACATGTTCTATACTAATATAGCAATCTGAGAATAATGAATGATATGACTATGTTTCTAAACAGAGTAACACTGCTTTCAAGTCCCACAAATATTATTTCACATGGATCCAATGACAATAACATTCATACCAACATTCTGTTACAGAAATAACTGATTGAAGATGCAATTCAACCTTGAATAGATCCAATTGTACAGTGCTGAGACATTATATGGAGAAATCATTCAGATATTGATTATAACAGAGCATAGTATATCATATGAAAGATG